>PVIY010018170.1:0-20466 GCA_004026745.1 Myrmecophaga tridactyla | reverse complement strand
TTTTGATGTCTTTTTATTTCTTTTTCTAAATCGATGCAAATGTTCTAAGAAATGATGAATATGCAACTATGTGATAATATTAAGAATTACTGATTGTATATGTAGAATGGAATGATATTTTAATGTACTTTTGTTAAGTTTTTTAATTAATAAAAAGTTTATTAAAAAAAAAGGGTGGGAGAGAAAGAGTGATCATGCCAGGCTACTTATCTTAATATGCTCAGGCAAAACCACAACACGTGATGATATCTGAGCAGAGACCTCTTAGAAGACAAGGCTTGTCCTAGCAGGATATCTGGGGAAGTGCGGGATCTTCACAGGGTATGTCCAGAGCAGAAGACCTAAGGAAAGGCAGTGTTTAGGTGGTGCAAGTTCAACAAGGCAGCCAGTTTGGTTGGACATGATAAGAAGTGGAATGATGAGAAATGGTGTCAGAGAACATTGAAAATCAAGGTAGTCTCATTGCTGCAACATCAAAACACAGAGATTTCCTTCTCCACATGTTGCAAGTTTTTTGTTTGTTTGTTTGTTTGTTTTTTGTGCATGGGCAGGCACCAGAAATCAACCCCCATTCTCTGGCATGTCAGGCGAGGACTCAACCTGCTATGCCACCGTGGCTACCCCTCAGCTCTTGCACTTCATAAATTTGCTTACAAGTAAATCCCTTGGAATTTAATGGCATCACTCTTAATTTCACGTGTAGATTTGCCTTTGGACTCTGTATTATATGCTACAACTGTTAGAATTTATGAACTCAGATGCCCATATATTGTGGACTCTCCCAGCCAAATAAATGGACACACATAGACATACACAAACACACACGCACACAAACACACAACAATGCCGAGTTCCTGGCCTGGCTAATACCATCGTCTTCTTGCCACCATCCACAGTGAGTAGGTCTGGAGTGAATACTATGAGAACACACAACATCAGATGTGCATTCTGAAAATGCTTAGAAATTGAAACATGGAATTGAATCCAGCAAACCCCACAAGGACTATTAAACAGGAATTTTAATTTTGATCTGGTCATTTTTCCACTGTGTTTAAAGAAAATAATATCTGGTCTAAAAGCAGAAAGAGAGGAAGATGAAGTGGATTCGAGAATGAATATAAACTCAGGTCTTCCCTGAGAGATTGCTTTGAATGAAACCTACCTGGGTTCTGGTGCATTCTGAATAGGATATATCCCCTTGATGCCCAGAAATACTAATAGAAGACCAAAAACAATTTATCCAAAAAAATAGTGATATCTTTTCACAAAGCCTAAACATCAAGCAGTTTGAACACCCCAAAATACAATAACCACAGGTAATAAAAGAATATCTCACAAAAGAATATAGAATAAATACAACACTTGTTTGCAATTTTTGTGATGCAGTAGAAGATGTTTAATATAAAATTTTTTAAATCAGATCAACTCTGGTTTTGAATCATAGATACACCAAGTATTTTCTGATAAACATTGATAGGAAGTGAAATATTCTAAATCTATCAACAACATACTAGGGAACAGGTATCTGTCATCCTGAGAAGGCAGAGCCATGACCACACTATGTAAAAAGCTTTATATAATTCTATCCTCATAATAATGTTATCACGGGTAATGAAATGGGGCTGAAGTTTCTTCTCCTTCTCAAATGTCTCATTCTTTCCACACTGCATATCCCCAATTCCATGGTTCTATTTCATTTCCTCAACACTTTCCCAACAATTACAGAATTGGTTGATATTCATATAGAGCCAGGCATCTTCCATATTATGAAATGGGTGATCACATTCCATGACATGCAGCCCCTGGTGACTTCCTGCTGGACAGTGATGCATCCTTCCATAGCTTCACACTCAAGCTGGATGCTTAAAGCCGACCTGCCATTGTACCCTCTCACCACCACCTGCCTTCACCCTTCTGATCTCTAAGACATTGAACGTGACTTGCCACTTTGCCAGAACTCCGTAATTTCCATACTCAGTGACTTTATATTCTCGCTTCCTTCTTCCTAGAATCTTGCCAAAAGCTCCCCATGGAATTTTTCTTTCCTGTTCCTTATAGAACATCCTACACACATTCAGGCTGAGCTGGTGTCATCTCCTTTGCAGTATAATGCCTTACATCCTCCAGAGGAGACCATGACTTCTTGTGTGCAGTTAACTTGGGTGGTAGGAATACGTGAGCTGTTTTTATTAAATGTCATGCATTTTCTCCCTTGAAGAGGTCAGTCAGGGATTTTGCAATTGTCTGCATACTTTTCCACCCAGACCTGATGAGTTGGTGACTGGCTATAACAAAAGCTGATGAAGTACATATTACAAGAATGAATGAAGGATGTGATTTCTCAGAAATGCCAATGATGAGGGAAAGTGCAGAAGCAGACAATTGCTAAAATATATGTGGAAGGCAAACCTCTAGTTTATTCTGAGTTTAGCTCCCATAAATGGGTCAATAGTATGTGTTGTAATAATTATAGCATAGAGTAAACAAACCCCATAGGAAATGTCAGAGTGCCTCATACACAGTCAGGTGCATTCAGAATAGCCTCATGGTATCTTTGTTCACTTCGTGTACATGTGTGAGCATGTGCGTCACAGATCACAAGGTTAGGTGAACTTCTGACTCTGAGAAATGGTCAAATTCTCAGAAGTTACTGCACGAGAAATAAGAATAGTTTTTTAAAAAAAATAATTAAAGAAAAAAAAATTCCCTCCAGCATGCTAAAGGTCCTTTGAGCATAGAGCTGAATGGAAGAGAGGATTGAGAGTAAAAACAGAGCCAGGCTGGGAGCCGAGGTCCCTACAGACTCAGTTTGCTGCCCCTGCCTGTTGTGGTCTCCATATCTCACTCCGATCTTCCTGTTTTTCCTGTGTCTATTCCATGTTGATTCGACCACACTGTTTTCTAAGGACCCAAGTAGTTGTGGCAGATTCCTCGCTTCCCTGTACAATGATCTTTCATTATTTTAGGGCTTTGGGTTTTGACCTCTTTTTTGACAGTTCCAAAGGGCGCATTTAGTCTTTTTCTGTTCCTCGTCCAACACACAAAGCTCTTCCCAGATCACCCTTCTGTTATCCTGGGCAAACCACGACAATCTGTGCTGTTATGCTGATTTGTCTTGTTTTATGTAACATTTTCTGGAGTACTTCATGTGATATGCACAGTTGTAATTGTACTTTAAATTCTCCAGTAAACCGTCTGATCCAAATGGTCAGGAACAATGCATCTTTTGTTTTGTTTTGTGCATTAGAGAAGGCATGTGGAAATTATGTATTTTTCTGATCACAAATTTAAAGAAAATATGCATTTATGAAGTAAAAAACTGGAAGGCTGAATTAAACCAGGTTACATATACTCATAACCTTATTGGAAAATTGTATTAGACAAAATTGAATTGAATCATTAACTCTACATTCATAAAGACAAGGTGCAAAATAGCACTAATTTAATAATATTGCTATTGATTAATAATGCAATAGAAAAGTTCTTGAAAAACAAAATCATATACAAATACAGTTTTCTAAAATGTATGGAGAAAACTGTTTTTTTAAATGTTTTGAAGAGCAATTAAAAACATTTTATATTAAAATGCATGGAGAAGCAGCAGTAGGAATTCTGATTTCATCCTAAAGAAAGATACATGGACTCAAAAAATAAAGAAATTTTGAAACCAGACGAAATTGATTTTGAAGTTCAGATATAACACACACTAGCTATTGAAAGCTGATTGGAACCATTCTTAATAAAGTCCCCCTGTAGGGGTGATTTGAGCAGCAATCCTCTTGACATGGTAAAGATGTTAAATCAATATCTGTAAAAAGCCTAGAGGCTTACTTCCTGTCAGTGATTTCAGGTGATGAGTTGAGGCTGATACTTCTTCTAAGGTGCAAAAGCCTTAATTTTTCTGAGGAAGTCCCTAATTCTACCACCTTAGGAAAACAATCACAGACTAGATTATAGAGGACAAAGGTGCCCCGTGCTCAAATGAAAAAAACACTTTCAAGTGAAGTGGGAAGGTGAAGGTATTTTATAAAAAGATGTAACTGCAAAAGACAGAAGGTGTAATAAGGAACAGAGACATGCAAAACCAATGGGGAATGCACACAAAATACTAATTATTATTAATTCAAAGGAAGAAGAATTTCTAAATTTAAAAGGCATCATGAGAAACATAATACATAACACTGATAGATGGATTTCACGTCAAAAAATGTACACATTTCACAAAAAAGTTGATAAGCTTTCATACCATGTCTCTAAATACATCTACACAGTAAAAAGAGAACTAAAAAGCAAACAGCTAAGGAGTTAAAAAGAAAAAGAAAAGTAAGAAAAGATACCGACAGTACTTTCTGCATTGGAAAGGTTTCAATCAAAGCAATCATAGCACTCAGGTGCCAGTATACAGAGCAAGACTTGAACAAACAATTGGCTGAAATGGTTCATAAAGTCACATTAATTTAATTTTCCCAATAAAAGAATAACTTCCGAGTAAAATTTGTAACATACCAACTTGAAGCTATTGAATAAAAATTCCCTTTCCTCATGTGATACCCAGTGTAGGCGTGTCTGTCTCATGAAATGCTATTGCAGGTTAAAATCTACATCCTTAAAATCTACAGAAGCTCTGCCTTCCATACAGAAACGGTCTCAAATATATCACTCTGAAGAAAAAGCCCTCACTTTATCACCCATATTTCCATTGCTAATGTCACTTTTTTCCCTGCTCCCATTTAGAACAAAACCCCATGGACAGATATTCTGCATTTTCTACAACCACTTTCTTCCACTCATTCTCTCTGCTAATTGAACTTCCATTTCTATTACTAATGTCAACAGGAATTCCTGCATTGCTGAGTCAAATGGACAACTTTTTCACCTGACAAATAAATGCATTGAATATTAAACTAGCAGAAACCCACCACAATGACCTCTCAGCCTTAGGCTGAGCTGAATCAGCTCTCGGGTGACCTCAGGGAAAAGCTCTTGGCTTCCATCTCCTGGATCTTCTCCTGAATAATCTGCTGCGCTCTCAAACTCACTAGGATGCTCTCTCTTAGAAAAGGTGTCCGTGCAGAAGTAAAAACTCTTTCTTGAGGGGTTGGTGATGGGAGTGAAGGTCTTTCTCCATCAAGACATCAGCGAGGAGTCGGACTTTTGTTCCCTCACCAGGGCTGGGTCTCCAAATGAAACAAGCGTGTCCCGTCCAGCCCAGAGTGCACAGGATGAGACAGCAGCAGAGAAGATTTTTACAGCTCTGCTGTAACTGTTCATTATACACATTTCCTTGTTACTTCTGCCCGGTGGGACACTGGGATGGACAGAAAGGAAATTTTTCCTACTGATTCTTTGTTCCCAATAGCCCAGGTAGGTTTCAAGGAAATCCCATTTTTATTATTTCTCCTCCATGGACTCTCCTGTGTTCCATAGATCTTACCTCCAACAATTCACCCCATCCACTGACTATCAGTTACTTCCAAAGTTACAGCTGAGTGCTCACCTGGACGAGGTTCTCAGATCTCCAAAGTGCTGATATGAGGACAAGTCACAGCCCTTGTGGTCGAAATTCACTTTCTCTTCTTCAACAAAGTGGAGAACTGTATTCATTTGATGTAAAACCACGGGTCCCACACTCTTGGCTTGATGATGCTTATGAAGGCCATGCTTGTAACAAAAATTACCACCTGTTATTTTAGCTCGATTTATAAAGTACTTCCTTCTTTTAAGACATATTTAGACATTCTTATATGCCATTACTTGAGCTTAGCACCAAGTATGGATTCTCTCGTTTTTCCCCGTATATCCTTGTGTGTTGCTCAATTTATTATATTAATAAATCTAGTAATATTTCTGTGAATTTAGTATTAAACAATAAATTTTAAACTTTCTATATATTTTCAAGTTTTACAATTCAATATTTGCATTTTAACCATAATCACGTGTTCATTTCACTAGCGATGTGTACATTCACAACACTTTGCTACAATCAATATCATTGCCTGACCTGTTTCTTCACCTCAGACAGAAACTCTGCACATGAAGCACTATCACCTCCTCAACTTGATCCCTAGTAATATAATCCACCCTCCACCTCCCCAGATTTCATATTAGTGAGATCACAACATGTGTGTATTTTTGTGTCTGGCTTATTCCTTTCACATGATGTATTCAATGTAAATCCATGTTGTGACATGTATTGAAAGCTTAATCCTTTTTGCTGCTGAATAATATTCCACTTAATGTGTAAATCAACTTGGGAAATAGACGTCCTTGGGGACTGACCACATTCTGCTTCTTGGATTGGGTTGTGGCTCTGTGGACTCTATCCAGGTGCTGAAATTCATTAAGCCCGTGATATGGCACATTTTATTTTATATATTATGGTAGAAAAAGGAGTTTTTTAATGTCTCACCTTTCACATCCCTTTGTATTGCATCCTTGAATTCCATTCTTCCAGAGTAGTATACGGCTTCCATGTCCATAAGTGCAGCAGCTACTCAAAAATAAAAGAGGATGTTAGGGGTCCCTAACAACTTTCCTGAACTGATGCACCATCCTTGGACTTCCTAATCCTGGACCTGGAATGTGTGCATAAATAAACCCAAATTTCTTTCTGCCACTATTTTGCTTGGGTTTTCTGATACTGGAAACTGAATACTACTCATAATTAGATTCACTGTTCTTCATACATCTTAGAACTGTTGTCACATTTCCGAATAAGAATTGAGCTGCAAGGGGGTGGGAAAATAGCTAGATGTCACCTGTATTTTGCAGTAGTCACACAATGATATGGCACTTTATTTTTTGGTGACTGCCATACATAAAGAAATGATTTGTTGAATTAGAAGACTGCAAAATAGAACTACAAGAATAAGACAAAATCCAAAAACATACCACAAGTGAATCAGAGAAATAAAGTAATATGGTATTGTAATGGAATCCTCATTAAAATTCCAATGATATTTTCCATGCATGTAGCTAGATGATTATGCATTTATCTAGGAGAATAAGGTGAGACCCAGAATAAAATTATGATAGGATGCTAAGTGACTTTTTTAATACAACATTTAAACTTATATGAACATAGATGATTAAAAATAAGGACCAAAGATTTGAGAGTTTGCTTACTATGAAAGCATAAAATCATGAAGCAGATGATAATTTTTGAAGAACGTGATCAAAGAAATACCTGATATTTATTTATCATGTCTTTTGAGGGTGAACATAATTCGGTCTACCTCATTCTTTCCTCTGTACCCTAGAAAAGACAGGTTCTGCTTTCCTTCAAAATGAAGTCACTCCAGGGTGGGGATTGCTCCATACCTGGCCGCCCCCCCCAAACCACACCCAACTCTCCATGTCTTTCTTCCATGGGATCATGGCAGCTCGGGACTCCTTCCAGGGTGCAACCTGCTCCAACTCGTCTGATTCTCAGGCACTCTGTGTCTTCGCCTCCCAAAAGGAAGCCAGAGACTAAAAACACTAAAGCTGGACACCCGCCTGCCATGAAAGTGGTGGAAAGTGAAATTCACATCCACTCCCAGATAAAGGAGATGACTAAGAAGAGAAAGGCTAGAAAGCGTAAGAAAGGGAAAGCTCCAGGCCATCTAAACCCACTGTGTTCCTCTCTCTTCTTGTTGGCTGAGGGAGACAAATATTTCCTATTGGCCCGTTGCAGGTGGGACACCAGGAGTCCTTTGCCTTCGTGGACAAGCATTCTTCCCCGAGGACCCAGCAAGGCCAGCAGCTGGAGATGGACCAGCCCCTGGACCTCAGGCCTTCAACAGCAACAATCCTGGATTCTCCAACATTTGATATTTACCCACAAAAGAACTGACATCAAAATACCTCTCTGTTAGGAGAGCTAAGGCTAAGCACTCCTTCGTTTGTCTTAAATCTCCATTTTTATATCATCAAATCAAATTCCAGTCTTGTTTACATGAGAACTGGTTGGATGTTGGTCAAAGATCATCTTTGCCTGTATGTTCACCCACAGTTTGATTTAAAAGTGCCATTTTCAAAATTTTCCAAGAAATTAGTAAAATGATGTAGTTAAAGTTTTTTAAAATAATGCATTCACCCCATATATGAATTTTCTAAAGCTGCTGGAATGCAATATATCAGAAATGGAATGGCTTTTATGAAGGGAATTTATTACATAACAAGTTTGCAGTTCTATGGCCAGAAAAAATGTTCAAATTAAGCCATCCAAGAAAAGATACCTTGACTCAAGAATAGCAATTGTCTGTCATATGGGAAGGCACACAGCTTGCATCTGCTGGTCCTTGTTCCAAGTTCTGTGGTTTCCATCTTCTGATGTCACTGTTTTCCTCTCTATGTGACTATGGGCCTTCACATAGCTCCTAGGGACATGATTCTGAGCTCTGGCTTGCTTAGCATTTCAAGGGTAGGCACATGGTGACGTCTGCTGGGCTTTGCCCATATCTAGGCATTTCTTCTCTCTGTCAACACTCCAAGCATCTCCAAACATCCATGTCTCCATCTTCTATGAAGCACAAGTATCTGAATCTGAGGATTCTCAAAAATATTCCACATTTTTAAGACTCTAGTTACCTAATTAAGACCCCATTGAATGGACAGAGTCACAATTGGGTCACAAATGGGACACACAATTGGGTGTGTCACAACTCCACAGAAGTAATCCAGCCAAAAGGTGACACACACGACTAAGTTTGTCATATTTCCAGAGAAGCTCCAATCTGTGGGAAAATTCATCTCTTTTGGTGGACCTTTGGAAGCTGGAAAAGAGACTCTGCTTCCAAAATAAGTCCTGGGAGAGAGATAGGATGGACATTGTACTTTCAGAAAGGAGAATTTGGTAGGATAAAAGGGGAGACATATCTGACACAACCCTGGAATGCAACAAGTAATCTCGACTAGACATGAAGGTTTGTCTTCTGTGGATAGGTTCCTGGTCCTTTGAGCCTGCTGGACTGGAAACTTCAGTCCTGTCCACAGTTTTACATCCCGTCTGTTCTCTTTCCCTTGAGAACCTTGGGTAATACAGATTCATTTCATCATCATCTGGGACTGGCAGCTGTTTATCTCTATTTTGTCATTTTAGAAATGGCAGTGTTTATCTCTATTTTGCCATTGACAGCCAGCATACTCACTGTCTACCATCATGTTCAAGCATTCATAGAAGACATAAACCATAATGCTCAAAGGAAGCTTATAGTGATGGCCCCCAAATGGGAACTAGCCAAATGCTCATCAACAGTAGAGGGATACAAAACTTAGTATAGGAACACAGAGGACTACAATGGATCAGTGATGATGGTTAGTCTACAACTAAATCCAAAAATGGACTGAGTCAGTGAAATAAACCTACAGTAAATAGCATAGCAGTTTTACTTGATTTATACAAATTACAAAAACCATCACAAGTAAACAATAAATTACAGTCAGGAGACTGGTTTTCTGAAAATGGAAAACGAGCCTCAAAAAGAGAAGACAGGTAGTCATTTCAAGGATTATGGCATTTACCGGGGTATTAACCTTGTAAAAATTCAGCACGGTGAAAATTTGTATTATGTTTTACTATCTGAGTAATATATTTTAAAAACAAGTTTTTAATGCAAAACAAGTGTAAGGACATCACATAATGGATGATGTAGAAATGCATAGATTTTTCATTCACATACTGTTGAAGGTTAGGACAAAATGAATACAAAGAGCACATATTTTACTCACAAAAATGGAAAAAGTCACATATGTCATCAAATAATTAGTGGAAGACATGCAGCCCAATCTTGCACCTAAGTGTATAAATCCCATTGCAAAAGAAGACCAAGATTTCATACTACAGGAGCAGATGTTTAACATTAAACACAATTCTTTTCTATGGTAATGCAATGCATGATTTAAACTTTGTTTTATCAGATTTAAGGCCATCTCTGAATCAAGGGGAGATTCTTGTTCAGAAACTGATCAAGAAATCAGCTTCTGTCTCGGAGGCTTGACCACTGTGATCACAAGCACCTCCTCTGCTGCAGAAAAAAATGGCACATTCATGACTTCACTCCCTTCTTCACTCTGAAGAATCTTTTCAGAGCCCCCTTCACATCTTTATTCCTCAGGCTGTAGATGAAGGGGTTCAGCAAGGGTGTGACCACAGTGTACATCATGGAGGCTGTGGCACATGGATCTACATCTGGGGATGCTATAGAACTAAGATACACTCCTAGGAGTGCAATAAAATAAGGAGACCACTGAGAGGTTAGATGTGCAGGTGTAAAATGTTTTATACATCTGCTGGATGGATGAGATCACATGCACAGAGGAAAAAATCTTAGAATAAGAGTAAATGATACCAGTGAACTCAACAAAAACCAGGATCCTTGTTGCAACATACATTACTATTTCATTGATGAAGGTGTCAGAACAGGATAGTTGGACAACCTGATGAAGTCACAGAGAAAATGAGGCATATCCAAATGTGTTCAATTGGAGAGGTGCAAAACCAATAAGCTGTGTAACAAGGAATTCATAGTATCATGAACCAAGAAGCCAGAAGCAGCAGGACACAGAGCTGGGGGTTCATGGTGACCATGTAATACGGTGGGTGACAGATGGCGATGAAGTGGTCATAGGCCATCACAGTCATGAGGAAGTCACCCAACCCTCCAAAGACTATGAAAAAGGACATCTGGGTGAGGCATCTCACATAGGTTATGACTCTCCTCTGAATGTGGATGTTCAAAAGCATCTTTGGAACAGTGGTAGAGGACATACAGATGTCAGCAAAGAACAGGTTGGAGAGAAAGAAGTACACAGTTGTGTGGAGGCAGAGTCAGTGATGGTGGCCAGAATGATGAGCAGGTGCCCAAAGATGGTGTCCAGGGACATGGACAAGAAGAGGCCACAAAGGAATGTCTTCAGTTCAGGTTCCTCTGAAAATCCCAAAAGAAGAAATTCTGAAACTCATATCTCATTCCCTGGTTCCATGTGCTTGATGTGACTACTCAAAAAGAGAGAAATAAAATAACTAATTTTCAAACAAACAACCACTACTGATATATCCATAATTTATAATTCATAGTCAGCAAATTAATTTCTGGATTTGTTTAACAATTCTAAAGCAGAGTGCCATCTATGATTAGGAATTGCTGTCCAACTTTTGAAATATTTCCCTAGTTGCTTGCATTCTAAGGTCTTCAAGAGAAAATCATTCATTCATTTGTGGAATGACTATTCCATCCTGCTTTCCTGCAGGCACTGATTAGACAATGGAAATAACGTGCCTCAAGCAAAAGTTACCTGCAATCTGGCAAAAGGGAAAGAAAATAACTAAATAATATCATCAATAAAACATATGATATGTGACATAGTGACAGCTGCTAAAATGAAATGGAAGCAGGTGAAATGGAGAGTTTGAGTGGGGATGCTCAATATTCAGCAAGATTTGCTGGCAGGAAAACATTTGAATTGAGACCTCAAGATACAGAAAGCAGGAGTAACAAGGATTTGAGAAATTTGTGACCAATGCAGGGAATGTCCAGGGCAAAGGTCCTAAGGAAAGGGCTTGATTGGATGTTCATGGTCAACAGGGAAGGCAGGGTGGCAGAAGGTTAGGTAAAAGGAGAGAATGAGAGATGGTGAAAGAGAACATTTAAGAACCAGGTGGGACCCCAGTGATGAAACACCAAGTCATAGAGAGACCCTTATCTACCTGTTATACCTCTTGCACTTCACTTTGGTTGCAAAGGTGTGTTTGTCAGAGTACATGAGAGAAATGAAACTGGTACGATGATAGGTGATAGATAGATTACATATACTTAAATATGCAAATATTAGGAGATTTTTAAAAGAATTTGGCTCAAGAGTATGCAGATTGACAAGTCCAAATTCCATAGGACCCGCGAGTCAGAAATTCAATGGAGGTAACCTTGAATTCCCCACAGAAACTTAACATTGTGATTTCCAATCAATGTGATGATGAAATCCCCAAGATGGAAACCAGAAGTACAGATAGAAATTCTTTTCTATGGCTAATGAAATGCTCAGGTCTCCCTTTCACATCCAACTAATCACATGAGGAGATGCCTCTCAGTGCTGAGACCCATTTCCTTGGTTGATTGTAGATGCAGTAAGCCATATGCAAGCAACTGACCAATGATATAAATCCATCTACAAAATACCCTCCCAGGGATAATCAGACCAGTGCTTGCTTGTCCATATATTTGGACACCATAACCCAGCCAAATTCATACATAAAATTAAATATTACAATCCACACCTAGTAACCTTATCACCCATACACATTTTCTTAAATGTTACATAATGTCATATGAATTTAATAACATAGACTTATTTTCACCTGACATAATTCACCTGTCCTGCATATAACCAGGAATGTAATAACACATTCCCTACAAGGGGATGCAAGTACTCAATTAAAATGAATTCTTATCCTTAGGTCTTTAACTTAAATACGATGACACTAAATTAATACAATTTATTTTATATGATATAGGGATAAGGGAGGAAAGAAAATGAAGATTCTGCATCTATACTAACATCATAAGAAAGCAAGAAGAAATATCCATTATCTCCTTAATTCTGTAACCGGTTATGGAGACAGAGCTCATATTAAAACTTCTTGCTTCCTCTATCCATTCCATATTTACTATACCCTCAGCATGCACCTCAGCTGGTCATGGTTATTTGCCTGGTGAGGCGACCCAATTTTTCAGTCCTAAAAGCTCTGGGCTGTTAGGAAACCTGCCTGGGATGGTTGTCACTGTGTTCCATTGACTTCAATCACAGGGAATGGCAGTTTGGAGAGATGCCTGAAGGGATGTCCTTTATTCCCGGCAAATGTTCTTCACCCACATCATGTAGATACACTTCTATTTCCACTTGATAATGAGACTCATTCACCTCTGCAAGGACAGTAAATTTTTTTGCCTGTTGATTCAGAGGCAAGGAGATCCCAATGTAGCGTGTTCTGAATTGTATCTTCCAGTTCGGTGGAAACATTGTTGTGTTTTCAATGGGACCACACTTTCCTTTGGAAATACTTCAGAGCATAAGGTCAAAGATACAGGAAACAAAATTTTCTAACAAAGCACTAAGGGTAGAGGTACATGGGTGGTTCAGTGGTAGAATGCTCACCTTCCGTGCAGGAGACCCAGGTTCAATTCCTTGACCATGCACCAAAAAAACAAAACAAAACAAAAAGCACTAGGGGTAATAACGAGTATGCCACTCCCATTTCCATACCTTGACTCCTGAACCCATTAATTCGAGTTGTGTGAAAAAGAGCAGCATATATCCCTCTTAGTTTATGATGTATTGATTTGGCTAGAGGGAAGTACCTGAAACTGTTTAATTGTGTTCCAGTAACCTCAATTCTTGAAGTGACTGTGTAATTAAATAGCTTTTACATTGTGACTGTGTTATTGTGAAAACCATTTGTCTGATGCTCCTTTTATATATGGTTATGGACAGATGAGTAGAAAAAATGAGGATAAAATAAATAAATAGTAGGGATATAAAGGGTAAAAATTGGGTAGACAAATACTGTATGTCAGTGAGAGGGAGGCCAAGGGATATGGGAAGCATGAGCTCTTTTTTTCTTTTTATTTCTTTATCTGGAGTGATACAGATGTTCTAAAATTGATTATAGTGACAAATACACAACTATGTGATGATATTGTTAGTCTTTGATTATAAAATAAGGTTGGACTATATGTGTGTGGATATTTCTCAAAAAAACATTTTTAAAAAGAAAAGAAAAAAATCCCATTGCTCCTCAAAAAAAGTAATGAATAATCAACAAGTTCTACTGAAAATATAAAGAGCCAAACTGAGTGGATGGTGATTTAGACCATACACCGCCTTCTGGAAAACATTCTCCCACCACTCAAGCTATTACCACTGAGCTAGCACCATAATTGAGTCTTCTAAAGCCCGTTCCACCATTCCATCAATCCAGCCTGCATCCAGATGATGCAGAACATAGTAAGACAAGTGAGTAAGACAAGTGAACTCCATGACAATGTGCCCATTCCCGCACTTCATTTTCTGTCAAGTCGGCTCCTTACCCAGAGGCAATCCTGGGTAGGTGACCATCATTATCATGGATAACACAAATTAGAAATGATAGTTTCCCAGAAGCATGGCAAGCAAGGAAGACGAATTCATACCAAGAGGAAACATTTACTTTTGTAAGTAAAAAACCCTGCTCCTTCCATTATGAAAGTGGCTCAATGCAAACAACCTGGCACCAGGTAGGAGGCTGACAAATCAAGGAATGTTGCCATATCAGGGACTGGGTATTTGTCTCTGCTGCTGGAATATTGGGCATTCAACAGTGGCTTCAGCCAACCTGGCCTTGTTGAGTGGAAGTCCATGTTGCTGAGTCCATGCATAACCTCCATCCCTGACATCATGGTCACTTTTTTCATGCGTCCATTGGGCAATGACAAGTGTGGTTGAGCCTTTCTTATATCCACCTGTGATCGGTTCCTGTGTCAATTTGGCCAGGTGGCAGTGTCCAGTTGTTTGTATAAGCAAGCATTGGCCTGTTAATTATTGTGAAGATATTTTGTAGACTTAAATGATCAATAATTTAATTTTTCATGTATGGATTATGGCATCTACAGTCAATGAAGGACACTGCCCTTAACCGTCAAGGGTTTTTAATCCAGTCACTTGATGGTTTTAAAAGGAGAAGGGATGATTTCAGCAGTCAGAAGAGAATTCTTTCTCTATATCAACAAACCACCATCTCCTGGAAAATTCATCAAGGACCCTCGTCAGAGTACCTGGCACACAGAGTGCCCTCTGGAATTTGGAATTGTTCATTCACACAGTCATATGAGAAGTTCTTTTTCAAAATCTCATATTAGTTATGATATCTCCTATTAGTTATGTTTCCATAGAGAACCCTGACTAGTTCAGTTTTGATATCAGGAATGGTTCTTGAGAAACAAAATCCTAAGGATAAGATATCTAAATTTGTCTGGAATTTTGTGAATTTGTTCTCTAATCTGTTTGAATCAAAGGCACTAATGACTCTAATTCCAATAATAAAAGTAGCATTGATAGTCCATGCTACGATTTGACAATAGAAGTATGCAAAATATCACCACCAGATATGGTATCCAAATGCTGAAAAGACAAAACTCAGGGTAAGTGTTTTTCACTCCTGAACAGAGATTTTTGGAGTTAAAAGGTATACTCATACAGACCTGTTGTCCCTCAATATGATTAGACATATCATCCAATTAGTTGACGTCTTTAAAAGGAGAAGAGATGATTTCAGCAGAGTTCCCAGCTTGCAGCCTGCTCACCAGAATTTAGACTTGTGCATCTCCACAATCGGGTGACAGAATTCTTATTAAATATCACATAATATTTGCGGATATCTGCTGCAAATTATGGTTCCCTAGAGAATCCTGACCATTACACCATAGAATGGGTTGTTTTATCAACCGGTTATCAAAATTATCTCTGCCAAAATCACCGTCAGGAAAGGCTTCAAATGGGAAACCATACTATCCTCCTTTTCACCCATCAAGAAAGGTCTATACATATAAAGTTCCCCCTGAATTCTTTGCCTGACTTTCAATGCCTTATCCACCTGACTTCTTTTTTTTAACATTTTCAAGTGTGAAACACACCAAAAAATTTAAAAAGAAATTAATTCCTAAGAACACTTCAAAAAGCAGTTACAGATCAGATCACAAAGTTTGGCCTGGGCTACAGCTCCATAATCCTAAATCCTTCCCTCCAGCTGCTCCAAAACACAGAAGACCAAAATGAAACATCAATACAGTGATTCAGTAGACACACCCAAGTGCCAAATCTCTCTGCTATTACTCCTTCCTCTCCCCAATACCTCCCAATATCTAGGGACACCTGGATTATGTGCACTCCAGTTTTCTTCATGTTGAAAAGTCTCCCTGATATCTTTGATAGCAATTTCCAATTATATTATATAGGCAAAGAAAACTGATATACTCCTGAGGTATGTCAGTGACGGTATATTGCTGGTCTTGCCAGCTGAAAGCAAACTGTTTCTTGTGACCTTTACTTTACAACTATAAAAAAAGCATTTGTCAGGTCAATAGCTGCATACGAATGTGTCAATTTCCAGGCTGCTACAATGTATAACACAACGGATTGTTTTAAACAGTGTTAATTTATTGGCTTATTCTTTTGAGGCTACAAGCCCAACATCAAACTGTCAGCAAGGCACAGTTCTTGTAGACTGAGCGGTGCTGGGACTGGTTGTCTGCAATCGTAAGGTCCTTAGATTTTCTCTCAAATGTCATCTTTATTCCCTTCTAGCTTCCATTGCTTTCCATCACATTCTTTTGGCATTGTCTCTGTGACCTGCTCTAGAAGGACTCCAAGAACAGAATTAAGACCCATGTTGATTCAGTTGGCTACATGCTAAATAAAAATAACATCTTCAAAAGGGCTTCAATTGTCTTCAATCTTCTGTTCACCAAGCAGTGATATCATCTCTCGCACAGCAGCTGCAGTTGGACTCCTCACATGGCTAACTTTATGAAAATCCACTGCCATCCTCTAAAATCCATCTGTTTTCTGTGCAGGCCACGGAGTAGAATTGAATGGAGATGAAGTTGGAATCACCATCCCTGCATCCTTCAAGTCCTTGATGGGGGTACTAATCTCTGAAATACCTCCAGGAATGTGGTAATCTTTGGTTTCACTGTTTCACTAGGTAGACAAAGATCTAGTTCCTTCCACTTGTTTTTTCCTGCCATTATACCACTCATTCCACACCTCATGGAACCAATGTGGGGATTCTCTCATTTGCTGAGTATGTTTCTATAAGGACCTTCATAAGTCCTTATTTTTAATGGGGACCATGGTGACATTTTGAGTCTCCTAGAATTAATGTCAGTTCAGAGCCAGGATCTGGCAATCCCTTAAATGCATGAACATTTCCTTTTTCCAGATGCACAATCACCCAGGTAAATGATTATTGTTCTATTAGGGGACTGTTTGGAGGAATAACAAAACTATAAATTTGGAGCAGAATAGCAGATTCTTTCTCCATAGTATCCTGACATTGGCTTCCTTCAAAGGGATCTGGGCTTGTCAGTGTCCCCAGTCTAGGAATTGACTGAGGGGCCATGAATTTGTTTTCATAATTCCAGTTGAGGCTTCTTTTCACTTGAACTAGAACTCTTGTTCTATGAATAGAAAGAAAGAATCTAGTAGACTGCTCATCCATCTCACTTCTATGTATCCCAAGTGCAAGAGCCAATGGAACCCATCTCCGTGAGTCAGAGTATTGTGATTTCAGCTTCTCCTCTGCTCTCCACTTTCGTAGCCATACCCACCTGCTCTTTGGCAATTAATTGCTTCCCCGTGACTTCTACCAAGTGTTTATGGATCCAAGTTTGGCCTACAATGGTATCTGACATACAAAAAAATTTTTGAACAGTAGGTCTTTGGGGGATGAAGGAGCTGCTCCTGCAAATTTATTCCTCCCATTTGTGAAAGGTGTACCCTCAGACATTCCAGGGATGGGTAAGAAGGCCTGATAAGTTAAATGCACACTAACATTGCAATCTCTCTAAGCCTTTGGATCCCATCATTTTACATTACATGAGGGCAGTTCTGTCATTTGAACCACATTAATGCAGCATATTGATTGGCCCACGCTTCAGCCACCCAAACTTACAAACTAATACGACACTTTCTAACCTCTCAAGTTATATGATTGAATGCAGAATCTCTGCTTAGTGGATCCATTCACTAATTTGAGCCTGATACAACTTTATATTCCTTCTATCTTTATCCCACATCCTTCATAAATATCTCTATGCATATTCCCCTGATTTCTGAGTGCATACATTGGGAACAGCATTCAGTTCTTTTGGTGTGCAGTACACCTCCTCATAGGTCACGCTTTGTACCTCAACTTTTTTTGAAGACCTTTTGGGACTTCAGTTTAGATATAAGACTGGAAGAAAAGAGTGGAGACCAGGTGTCATGAGAGCAAATAGCAGTGTCTTATAAGCCAATTGCCTCAGGGCATTTCATTATAGTGGCGTCCAGTGTAACAGGGTTAATGCATTCAGCTGACATTGGGAAGGCTGATTCCTCAGAGCAGAACACAGTTTCCTCTGGGCTTCAATGTCCCCCCAACAGTATCATCACATACAGGTCACAATGCCAATTTTCAGGATCCCATTCCTTCCCAATGGAAGCCCACACTTCCAAAACAGACACCATACATACTGCATTGTAATTCAGTCACTCATAAGATGAGGTTATGCCAATGGGTTTCAGAAATTTCAACCTGCAGCCACACAGTTTCCTTCAGGGCAGACATAGAAGCTTTCATGTCCCTCAAGGGGCACTTGAGATGCGAACTGAAGCCCTGGGTTCAATGTTCTGCTCTGAAGAATGTGGAAACCCCAGCAAACACACATATGCACACTCATGGAAACACATCCAAGGGCACATACAACAGGCATGAAGACAGAAGCATAAACACAGACATGAATGCACAAAGACAGACACTGACATAAACAGACACAAAACAGGCACAGAAGCACATACACCCACTGACATGCAAACACAAAAGGCACACAAATGCAAAGACAGACAGAAAGATAGGCACTCATACGCATGGACACACAAACTCAGAGATGCAGATACACACACTGAAAATGGTGTCCTGTTGCCCTGTTAACACCACGTTCTTCTCACCTCCACAAAAACTGAGTAAGCCAGGAGTGAGTACAGTGCAAGCTGACAATATTGTATTATTTCCACAAAATATTTAGGTACGGTGCCCAGAAATTCCAGCTGGAAAGGTTCCTTGCATATGAAATCTAGGGGCTTCCTTTTGACATGACAATTTTCTGCCCTGCATTTAAAGAAACATAAAAATAACCCTGCTCTATAAAGAAGGAGAGAAAGAATGCCATGCCCTGGGTGAAAAGAATAATCATAATTTCAAATCACTCCTGAGGGATTGTGATAAAGAAACTTTCCTTGGTTCTGGTGGCATCCCAACTTTGGGAATATACCCTGATATCCATAGAAACTAATAAAAGAGCAAAAATGAGTCTAACCAAAAGAAAAGTAGTGGTGTTTTCACAGGGTCGAAAGACACCATACAGATGGAAAACCCAAGAGTAAAATGAGCAAAGAGAACAAGCGAACATTTCACAAAAGAAATTATAGTAAGTAGCACACATTCTGGGAATTTTTTATGTGAAGTGGCAGAAGACCTGTAAATGACATTGAATGCAAAATAAAATCTTACATTGAAATGAAATTGATTTTGAAGCTCAGATCTACCATACCTCAGCTGTGGAAATCTGATTGGGTCCAAATTTTTTAAATCTTAATACAACCCCTCTATAGGGGTGGATTGGGTAGGCATGCTCCTGAGATGGTTAAGATTTTAAATCAATATCTGTAAAAAGTTCAAATGGTTCCTTCCTGGCAGTGAATTAATGGTTTTTCAGGAGATAAGGTGAGATCAGGGTTTTCTACAACTCAGACACCTCATTCTTTCTGAGTAAGTCACCAGTACTACCTTCTTAGGAAAAAATCACAGATGTGCCATCTAGATTACAGAGGACAAAGGTACCCTGTGCTCAAATGATATAGGAGAACACTTTCAAGTGAAGGGAGAAGGTGATTGTATTTTATAAAAAGAACTAGCTGCAAAAGACAGAAGGTGTAATAAGGAAAAGAGAGATGTGAAACCAAAGGGGAATACAGATAAAATACTAATTACTATTAATTCAAAGGAAGAAGAATTTCTAAATTCAAAAGGCAGCATGAGAAACATAAAATGTAACACTGGCAGATGGATTTCATCTCACCAAAGATATGCATCTTCGTGAAAACAAATTGATAAACTTTCACACAATGTCCCTAAACACATCTACACATACAAAAGAGAACTAAAACTCAAGCAGATGGGTAGCTAAAAAAAGATAAAAATAAAAGGAAACCTCTAGTTCTGCATTGGAAAGTTTTCAATCAAACAATTAAAACACTCAGGTGCCAGTATACCGAGCAACACTTGAACAAAAATCGGCTGAAATATGAGAATTAAATGGCTATTAAAGTCACATTAATTTAATATTACCAACAAAGGAATAATTTCCAAGTAAATTTGTTAGTATACCAACTTAGAGCTATTGAATAACAACCACCTTACCTCATGTGATACGTAATATGAGAGGGTTTGTCTCATGAAATGTTGTTGCAGGTCAAATCTACCTCCATCGAACAGCAGCTCTGCCATCAATAGAGAAATATTCTCAAACATACCTTTTTGAAGAAAAGCCCTCACTTCAATTACCCATTTCTCCATTGCTTATAAGACATTTTTCCTTGCTCCCATTTAGGACAAAGCCCCATGGACAGATATTCTGCTTTTTCTACAACCACTTTCTTCCTCTCATTCCCTCTGCTAATTGTACTTCCATTTCT
>PVIY010018169.1:0-48088 GCA_004026745.1 Myrmecophaga tridactyla | reverse complement strand
GGTGGCCAGGTCAGTGTGCGGGGTGGCCGGGTCAGTGTCTGGTGGCTGGGTCAGTGGTGGTGTGGCTGGGTCAGTGGCAGGGTGGCCGGGTCAGTGTGCTCTGGCCTGGGCAGCAGGCTCACCCCCTGATGGGCTGTCATGCCTCTCCTCTGCGGACTCTGGGCTTCTCCCGGCAGAGGTTGCTGTCCTCCTTGCCTGGCGCCCAGCGGTGCTTTGGTCTTGGCGAGCTCCTGGGAGAGCCAGCAGCCTCTTCCCGGGGCAGGCATGCCCTGGGGGGTGGGGTCAGGCCCTGCGCCCTGCCGGGGGTCGGGACTTGGTCTTGAGGCCGTGCAGGCCTGCGGTGCCCGCCTGAGCCGGTGACCGCTCGCCTAATGAGGCCTGGTTTTCGGCCCTGCCTCGGCGTCCCGGCTGCATGGGGTCCACTGGGGCCTGACCCGTGTGTGGGGGCGGCTCCTCTGGGGACATCACCCCACGCTGGAGGGGAGACCCCACCCCCTGGCCTTCCAGCTGGTACGTCCCTCTGGCTGGTGGTCCAGCTGCCTGCTCCGTCCTCTCGGGCTGGGCCTGGTCGGCCAGTGGGACCTCACCTCAGCCCTCGCCTCAGGACATGCTCCCAGCTCCCTCTGTGGGGAGCCCCGACCCCAGGCCCTGCCCTCCTGGTCTGTCCGGTTAGACCCGTGAGGACCGAGAGCAGGCCACAAAAGGGAAAGTCGCTAAGGGAAGACATGAAGTTTGGGTGGGAGCCGGGACCAGAGAGGTGAGTCTTAAATAACAGGGATTTCTGATAATAACAGGATGCTAAATGTTTCTTGGAATCTTCCCCACTTCAGAAAGGCCAACTTTGCTTAAATATATGCAAGGAGGGTGATGCGCAGCGATTGGAAAGCATCGTTTAAGGGTGTGATGGCCTCCTCCCTGCCTGGTGTGGCGGGCGGGAAGGCAGGCAGAGCCGGCGCCTCCCCCTTGCAGCCCTCCAAACTGGGTCAGGCCAGCGTTCACGAATAAGTAACTGCCCCTCTTTTACAGTTTTATCATCTTGCCCTCTGGCCAGCAGAGGAGGGAGTGCGTTTTGAAGCAGGCCTTGTCCGTGAAGAGAAGATATTTCTGCCTTATGGGGACCTGTTGAATGACGGGGAAAGAGCATTACAGGGTGAGAAGCGACTTAGCAATGCTGCATTGTTCGCAGTTCTCTGTGACTCTTACTAAGGGAGAGAAAGGAAAATCACCGTTCACTTAGTATCTGCTGCACTTAGGCGCTGCCTGGACACTCTCTCATTCTGCCTCCGAGGAGGCGGGTGCTGTTTTCCCTGTTTTCTGTGTGATGGAGTGGAGGCCACGGGCCCAAGGCCTGTGGCTGGTCTGCGGCTCTTCCGTTGTTCTGCCTGCCCCAGGAGCGCTAAGTGCCTGCTGGACTAGGCTGTGCCTCAGGGACACTGGGCTCCTAGCTGAGACTGCTCATTGCTGGGGGGCCGGGGAAACACTCCGTCCCCTTTGTTAAAAATCTTCCACACAGGCGGGCCACAGTGGCTCAGCGGCAAGAACGCTTGCCTGCCATGCCAGAGGACCCAGGTTCGATTCCCGGTGCCTGCCCATGTTTAAAAAAAAAAAAAAAATCTTCCACAAATACCTCGGTGTCTATTGTTCCTTTTGTAAGTATATCTTACTATGCATAATTTAATGCTCATTTTTCATTCTTGAGAAGCTTGCTTTTCCCTGTGTTGATAACAGGAACATCAGTTTTAATAAAATGATGGTTAATAAACTTACTGAAGTTCAGCGCTAAGTTAGTCTCAGCCACTCATCTTATGGGTGAGGAGCTGGGGATGCCGATACATCGAGGGACCTTGCTGGGCAGGCTGTACCCCTCAGGGCCTGTCAGGTCCGATTAGAGGGGGCTCTGCTGGGCAGACCCTACGCCTGAGAGCAGCTGCTACGTGAGCCCTAGTAGCAGTGCATTTTCTTACTTCTCTTTAAAGTGGAATGGGAAAAACAGAAACACAGCACAACCCCATTTTGCTTCATGAAGAGCTCCATTTTTCAAGGTTTTAGTATTCTGAAGCCAAGCTTTACTATGTGTTTCTGCTGAATCAGCCAGACAGACACGGGTGGGGAGAGAAAGAGATGGCAAGACCTCAGGGTCTGGGTTCTGCTTGCATCTGACGTGGGTGCTGCCATTTCCTGCATGGAAAGTGGGAAGTGCATGCTGTGCTGTGACGTTCAAGGGTTCTGAAGCAGACAGAAGCTAATTTTTTGCTGGGCATGGCTTTTCAATTCTGATGTGACTGAGGTGGGGGAAATGCAGGAGGAGACAACTGGAATCTGATGTTGGAGCCTCTGGAATCCTGGGCTGAGGTTTTCAGAACATTCCATATGCTTCTGAGCTATAAAAGTTTCAGGCAGGGCATGACATGTCCTGACGTGCCTTTCAGCAAGATGATGATTGTGATTTGGTGAGAAAAGTACTGTAGTTTGGTAGCTGAAGTATGTATTAGAGAGATAGAAGAGTGAGGAGAGGTGATCTTTTAGGAGATGCATGATGAAGACCTCTATTTGTGGAGTGGCAGAAAGAATGGAGAAAAGCCAATAGATTTGGAGCCACTTCTATGTAGCAGCTATAAGGCCAGGTGACTGATTGTGGGAGAGGTCAGAGTGGAAAATAAGAGAAAGGTATATGTAGATGATTGTATCAGTTGGCTGTTGCTGTGTAACAAACAACCCCCTGGATTTCATGGCTTAAATAGCAACTATTTATTAATCTCATGAGTTTGAGACACTGGGTGCTTCTTCAGGTCTGGGTTGCCTGGCTATCACCCGTGGCCCCCACTCACATCTGCAGTGTGCAGGCAGATTAACTGGTTGCTGTCTGGTCCCGAATGGCCTTGGCTGAGATGGCTGTCTTCTGTCTGTTTCTCGTTGTTCCGCAGGTTTGCTCAGACTTGTTTTTCAGGGTAGCAGGGCAGGATCCCAAAGTATGCAGGGGATTTTGAACATTTAAATCTAGTCTTGTCAATTCTCCTGCATTCTGTTGGCCAAAAGCAAGCCCAAGGCCAGTCCAGTGTCAGTAGTGGAGCTACAAATTCTCATGTCAAGGAATGTAGATATAGGGATGGGTGGAGAATGAGGCTGTCTTTTTATCTAGTCTTTCTTAGTGATTCATAATTATTGTCAAAATGATTGAAAGTATTCCATTAATTGTATATGAAGTATATAACATTATATATAAAGAATAAAATGAATGCTTTCCTGATGTGGAAAGCATTCCACATCATAAAAATGCCCACGTATTTGTCAAAATATTCCTTTTTATTTTTTTGGAGTTCTTTGACCATTCTGGTTCTCCTCTTCCAAGTTCTGCTGCTTTACATTTCTGCATTCATGGTGTTCAAAAGCATTAACAAAATTTTCTTCTTTTGTTTGAGATTACCCACAGAAAAATAGTAGAATAAGTGTAAAACTAAGCCTGCACATAATATTTCTCAGTGTCAACCCCACTCTCAATCACTGCCACCAAAAAGACACGCATTAGCTAACACCCCTTGCGGTGGTGATCACTGCCGCCTCCGTCTCTGGGGGCATCTGCCCTTTCCCACGCCTTAGACGCGGCTTGGGCTGCTTGTGCAAGTGGTCATCCTTGGCAAGGTGTGCTTGTGTCCATAATTCTGTTACTTTATTCTAATTCATGATGCTAACCCCATGCAGAGCCGTAGATAAAGGGAGCATCAGACACAAGGTTTTCACAATCACGCAGTCACATTGTGAAAGCTATATCATTATACAATCAGCATCAAGAAACATGGCTACTGGAACACAGCTCCACATTTTCAGGCAGTTCCCTCCAGCCTCTCCAATATCCTTAACTAAAAAGGTGATACTTATATAATGCCTAAGAATAACCTCCAGGATAACCTCTCAACTCTATTTGAAATCTCTCAGCCACTGATACTTTATTTTGTCTCGTTTCTCTCTTCCCCCTTTCAGTTGAGAAGATTTTCTCAATCCCTCGATGTTGAGTCTCAGCTCATTCTAGGGTTTTTCTCAATCCCTTGATGCTGAGTCTCAGCTCATTCCAAGATCTCTGTCCCACATTGCCAGGAAGGTCCACACCCCTGGGAGTCATGTCCCACGTAGACAGGGGGAGGGTGGTGAGTTTGCTTGTTGTGTTGGCTGGAGAGGGGCCACATCTGAGCAACAAAAGAGGTTCTCTTTGGGGTGACTCTTAGGCCTAATTTTAAGTAGGCTTAGCCTATCCTTTGTAGGGATAAGTTTCATATGACAAACCCTGAGATTGAGGGCTCAGCCTATTGATTTTGTGGTTCTCACTGCTTGCAAGAATATCAGGCCTTCTCCAAATGGGAAAGTTGAATTTTCCCCCTTTCTGACCATTCCCCCAAAGGGACTTTGCAGATATTAAGCAAACTCTTTAATGTGTTGGCTTGGTTTTGGGGAATGGGATGAGGGATAGGCAGGGATGAAAAAGGAGGTAACAGAAATAAAAGCTAAATTTCATCTTGGAAAAAAAATCAAAGAAGGTCTGACTAAGCAGTGAAATATAATGTGCTCTTGCACTGAAAAAATATATTAGGCTGTTAGTTCTTCCCTAAGCTGATGTATAGATTCAGTGTATCCCCCATTGAAATCCCGGTTGGATTTTTTGTAGAAATTGACAAATTTATTTAAAAATTTGTATGAAAAGATAATGGAAATAGAATAGGCAAAACAATTTTGAAAAGAACAGCATTGGAAGACTCAAAGAATTAATAATATAGGTGACTCTGGCTAAGTGGTCTGTGATTATTCTATGTTCTAGTTTTAGTCTTGAAAGTTTTCTGTAAGTTTGCAGTATTTCTGATTTTTAATACGTCTACGATGAAGAGAACATTTTATTTTAATTTTCTAATGTACCCAAGATGCAAATAATTCAATTTTGGAGTACCTCTATAAATAGGCACTTAATTTCCCTCTGCAGCTACTTTTCAAGGATTTAAAGCCCATTGTTACCTTAATAAGCACCTCTAAACTGAATCTATCTTATTTGCAAAACCACAATAAATAGATGAGGAGCTAGTTAAGGGCTTTGTAACGGTGACTGGGAAAGCATAGTATGGCCGTATCTCATCTCACGTTTATTCAATGTTTTATCTAAGTGGCATGGAAACCCTTCCGCTTGAGCAGGAGGACGGAGCGTGCGATGGGAGGGAGGGATGGCAGCTGGACTGAGCATGCTCCTGTCGGGCTGCGGGGGGCAGGGTGGGGGCTGCAGCGCGGGGCGGCACCAGGGATTGGACGCACTCATCCAGTGCCAGCGACACAGCGCTCTCTCGTCATGTGCATCGCACGATTAGTTACTGTGGTAAAAGTCACCCGGTTAGTTCAAAGGTCTGTGCGCCTTACACACTCAGTCGGTGACCTTCACCATGAAGCAGTGTGACCTCACTATAGACGCGGTCGCGTGACCTCAACATAGGGCGTAGAGAGCTAGAAATATAAAATCATAGCATGCATTCACTCCTCTAAAGTGTACAGTTCAGTGGTTTTAATCTTTTTTCACAGCGTGGTGCAGCCATCCTCAGGATCAACTGGAGGTCGCTTCCGAGTCCCCAGGAAGCAGCCCTCCCCCAGGAAGAGTGTCCCCCCCTCCATCCCTGGAGGGCGTCCATCTCCTCCCTCTCCAACACGCTGCCCTCGGCACCTGGCGTCCTTCGCTGGTCGGGTGCATTGAGATTCCTCTGTGTCGCTGCTTACAGCCAGTCTCCCTTTCTTGCTGAGTAGTGTACCATTGTGGGGGTGTCTCATTTTCTCTTTTTAATGGCTAGTTTAAGGGCATTTGTGGGATTTGGAGTTTTGATTTGCTTTTCCAGATTTTCGTGATCGTGAACGAATCTATAAACTTTAACCTGAAGGTATGGTGTGAACCTATGTTTTCATTTCTCCGGGGGAAATGACTGGCGGGAGACTGCTTGGTTATTTGGTAAGGGTCAGTTAACTTGCTAAGCAGACTGTTGTCCACCGTGGCTGCTCCATTTTGCGTTCCCACCAGCAGTCCATTGGGGGCCCATCCCGGCCGCTACAATCCCTTTGCACACTCTGCCTTTCATTCAGCCATCCTGGCGGCCTGTGCTGGCAGCTCGTCGTGGTTTTGCTGTGGTAAATAAGAAATGTTTGCCCAAACCAAGGCCATAAAGCTTTCTTGTATTTTCTTCTAGGAGTTTTATTGTTTAGATTTTACACTTAGGCCTATATTTTTGTAAATGGTAGAAGTTAGGATTCATTTATTTATTTATTTACTTTTTCACATATTTACATACAACTGTCCCAGCCCCATTTGATGTAAAGACTATTCTTTCTCCATTGAATTGCCTTGGCACTTTGCTTGAAAATCCGTTGATCATATATGCAGTTTCGCTTTGCATTTTCTAATAATCAGTGAACATCATTTCATGTGCTTATCTGCCATCCATTTATCTTTTTCCGTGAAGCATCCCTTCAAAACTTCTGCCCATTTTTTGAATGTTTTTATTGTTCAATATAATATATATATAAAGAAAAGAAAGAAAAAGCAATGATTTTCAAAGTACACATCAACAAGTAGATACAGAACAGATTTCAGAGTTTGTTAAAGATTACCATTCCACTATTTCAGATTTTTCCTTCTAGCTGTTTCAAAACACTGGAAGTGAGAAGAAATATATATTTTTCCTTATTGTGAAAAATAATATATATACAAAAAAGCAATAAATTTCAAAGCACATTGCAACAATTTGTTGTAGAAAAGATTTCACTGTTTGATAGGGGTTAAAATTCCACAATTTTAGGTTTTTACTTCTAGCTGCTCTAAGATACTGGAGACCAAAAGAAATATCAATTTAATGGTTCAGCAGTCATACTCATTTGTTAAACCCGACCTTCTCTGTATAACTCCACCATCTCCCTTGATTTTCTCCCACTCTTTAGGGGTATTTGGGCTATGCCCATTCTAACTTTTTCATATTGAAAGGGCTGTCAATAATATGGGATGGAGGATGGAATTATTTGATGTTCTGGAGAGGCTGGCCTCTTTCCATTTTAAGACTTATCTGATGCAGGGACCCATCTGAAGGTTGTAGGTTTCTGGAAAGTTACTCTAGTGCCTGGAACCTTTGTGGAACCTTGTATATTGCCCTAGGTGTTCTTTAGGATTGGCCAGAATGGTTTTGGTTGAGGTTTGACAGGTTATGAGGTTTGGCAATGTCTAACTGAAGCTCTCATAAGAGTGGCCTCCAGAGTAGCCTCTCTACTCTATTTGAACTTTCTCAGCCACCGATACCTTATTTCTTACACTTTCTTCCCCCTTTTGGTCAGGATGGCTTTGTTGATCCCATGGTGCCAGGGCCAGAATCATCCCTGGGAGTCATCTCCCATGTTTCCAGGGAGACTCTCACCCCTGGATGTCATGTCCCACATAGTGGGGAGGGCAATGATTTCACTTGCAGAGTTGGGCTTAGAGAGACTGAGGCCACATCTGAGCAACAACAGAGGTCCTCCAGAAGTAACTCGTAGGCGTATCTATAGGTCGGTTAAGCTTCTCTGCTACATATATAAGCTTCACAAAAGCAAGCCTCAAGATCAAGGGCTTGGCCTATTGATTTTGGTGTCCCTAATGTTTTACACAGTATCAGGTGTTTCCCTAGTGGCAAAGATTAATAGTTCTGTATTTTTTTCTTGTTTTCCTCAAGGGAATTTGTCAATACTTTTTGATTATTTACTTAGCATACTCTAGGATATATCCAGGCATCACATTAAACTATGCAGGATTAAAGGCTCTCATTATTATTCTGGGCTCCCTGTGTTTGGGTTGTTTAAATGATCTATCCAGACAGGTTGAGTTAGATTATATGCTACAGAAAATTTACCTTCTGGAAAAAATAAACCTTTCTTCCGTTGGGTCTCAAAGAGTAGATGAGGTTCTAAAATACAAACAATGTCTTCCTTAACCCTGTATTCTGAATTACCTTAATCCAGACCTGGTCACCTTCATTCTTAACTCTAAATACCAGGTTACACATATATAAAACAGCCACTCAAAATCAGAAATAATAATTACCTCTGGGGTTAATGTGCCTGTTATAACAACTTAAAATTTAGACCCCTATTTTCTTAAAAGTATTTTCTAAATGAGACCATACAATAATTGATATTTTGTTTCTGGCTTAATTTGCCTCACCAAATGTCCCACAGGTTCATTCATGTTCTGGTTTGCTAGCTGCCGGGATGCAATATACCAGAAGCAGAATGGCTTTTAAAAGGGGGAATTTAATGAGTTGCTAGGTTACAGTTCTAAGGCTGAGATAATGTCCCAACTACAACAAGTCTATAGAAATGTCCAATCAAAGGCATCCGGGGAAAGATACCTTGGTTCAAGAAGGCTGATGAAGTTCAACATTTCTCTTTCAGCTGGAAGGGCACATGGCGAACATGGCCACGCCTGCTGGCTTTCACGTGGCTCTACCAAAAAAAGGGGACTCTCTCCAAAATGTTTCCTCTTTTAAAGGATTCCAGCAAGCAACTCCACCTTCAGTGGGTGGAGACACACCTCCATGGAAATCACCTAATCAAAAGTTTCCACCCACAATTGGGTGGGTCACATCTTCACGGAAACAATCAAAATGCTCCCACCCAGCAATATTGAACGAGGATCAAAGGGCATGGCTTTTCTGGGGTCCACCAGACTCAGACCAGGACAATTCACAACCTTGCATGCCTCACAACTTCGTTCCTTTTTGTAGCAGCACAATATTCTGTCGTATGTATACACCATCTTCTTCTCAGTCAGTGCACCCTTCAGCCAGCTCCATTCTTTGGGCATCATGTATAATGTCCAAAGTCAGGAGTCCTTCAATAAAACCATCAATTTTAGATGATTTCATTATTTCCAAGAGAAAGATAACCAATAAGCACACCCTCTCCAAATAGGGAACCTAAACCTCCCCTTAACCCTTGTCCCTCCCCCCATTGTTTACCCATAGTGTTGTGTGTTAGTGCTGATGTTTTTCTGTTAAACACATCCCATAGCATGCAGTAGCAGTTTTCCCCCTATACCCCGAATTTATATATTCTTTGTGCAAAATTCGTACTTTTGAAGTAGTTCATCCAAGAACTTTTTTATATTCGTAGTTTCAATCGGTGGGAGATGTAGGTCTATACAACCCCTCTCAATCATGCCCAGCTTCAATATGGCAGTATTACTTATAGACCCTTTGGTGAACCGCCTTCACTTCCATTTATTCCATTACAATTGAGTTCATCCTCATTAGCTAACCGTTCACCCAGCTCTAGCTTCTGTGTATCTCTAGGTCCCCTATATTCTGTATTATAAGCCTCTGATTTTACCTTTACCATGGTCATAAAAATGGAATCATACAATATCTGTCCTTTTGTGTCTGGCTAATTTCACTCATAAATATGTCCTCAAGGCTCATCCATCTTGTCATGTGCTTCAGGACGACATTTCGTCTTAATGCTGCTTAATATTCCATCACATGTATATACCACATTTTGTTGATCCACTCGTCTATTGATGGGCATTTGGGTTGTTTCCATTTTTGGTGATTGTGAATAATGCTGCTATGAACATTGGTGTGTAAATGTCTGTTTATGTCACTGCTTTCAGTTCTTCTGGGTATATTCCGAGTATTTGTATTCCTGGGTCATAGGGCAACTTGAAATTTAATTTTCTAAAGGACTGCCTAGTGGTGTTTGGTGCACCATTATACATTCCCACCAGCAGTGTGTAAGTGTCCCAATTTCTCCACATCCTCTCCACGATTTGTAGCTTCCTGTTTGTTTAATATCATCCATTTTTAAAGGTGTAAGGTGGTATCTCATTGTAGTCTTGGTCTGCATTCCCCTTATAGCCAATGAAAATGAGCATCTCTTCATGTGCTTTTGAGCCATCTGTATTTGCTCTTCAAAAAAATGCGTATGCATATCTTTAGCCCATTTTATAACTGGGCTGGGGGCAGATGTGGCCCAGATGCTCATGTCAGCGCTTGCCCATAGCTGGGGTGTGTGTGCGTGTGTGCATGTGTGCATGTGCATGCACAAGTTTGCGATGGGCTTACACTTAGGTACACATGGGCAGATCTCGGGGGCCCCAGGGTGGGGTTGCACGCCACAGGTGGCCCCTGCAGGAAGGTGCACCCGCAGCCCGGATGCGTAGGTGACCGCCGGCAGGGTCAGTGAGGTGGAGGTGGGTGTCGAGGGGCTGGTGTGGGTACTCTGGTCTGGGGAGGGGCAGGGCGAGACTGTGTGCTTGCTTGGGAGAGGTGGGCGGGCTGGGGGACGCGTGTGGGGTGGGGTTTGGGGCAGAGTGCTTGGGGCGTGGTGGGGGGACAGGTGACTCGGTGAATTGCGTGTCGTGGGGTGGGGGTGGGGGTGGCACGGGTAAGGGGAGCGAGTTCAAGGAACCCAGCTTGCTCACTTCCTAGTCCCATCTCCCTGTCCGTGCACTCCTGAGGGCACAGGGCCTCCTTTTTGAAAGGGGCCTATCAGGCTGTTTCCAAAACTTTTGGCAATTTTTAAATAGGATTGTTTTAACAAGATAAGTTTCAAGAGTTCCTTTTATATCCTGGGTACAAGTTCTTTATCAGGTATGTGTATTGCAAATGTTTTCTCTCTGTCTCTGGCTTGTCTTTTCATTTTCCTCTTAATGGTCTTTTAAGGAGCAGACTTTGATGAAGTCTAATTTATCCATTTTCTCTTTTATGGATCGTGCTTCTCGTGCTTTCACGCTGGCTCCTTCATTCTCATGACACACCCCAATTTTTTCCAACACTTCCTCCTTTTCTGACCTAACGAGCTGTTCCAGTCCCACCTCCTGCTTTCCCGGTTATGCTCTGGAATGAGCCCTTTCTCCAACAGGCCCTGGTTTCATTTACTGGTGCATGGTAGCAGGGAGGCAGACATTTGATAATTTTCAAAAACTTTGTCTCTTCCCTAAACACATAAACCATTGATTTATGAATAACTCCGTCTAATAATTTTAGACATCTGTTTTATTCTAAAGTTAGGAAATGTGACTTTTCCAACCAAGAAATAATAAGAAAAAAGTTCTTTTCTGACTGTGGGTTGATGTAAGACAGATCCCCAAATATCCCATTGCAAACCTTCTCAGCTGCTGATTGTTTGGAGATGTGTCATCGTTCACATAGTGGGACTACAGTAGAAAAGTCCGTGAGTCCTTTCCACTCCTTAGCCTGAGGAATCTGTTGTTTTTCCATGATCTTCTCTTTATCTCACGGGAATAATCCAATAAACCATACATAGGCACACCACCTCTGATTCCCAAATTTACCACCACATTGTCACTGAGGAGAAACTTCTGCTTCACTTTCCCAGTTATATTGTATTATTAAATGCCCCTAAGTGAATCATTTCCCGTACTGTTTTCATAATATTCTGTTTAATGTAATTTAGTTTTATTACCTAGAAGTTTCTTTTGGGATAAATCTTTTACAATGTTTTGTGAGCATTCTTATCCCTTCTCGTCTTAGCTTGGTAACTATTTTGTCTGTGAGGAAGGTCTAGAGGGCCCCACGAATTTTATGTCCTTCCAATTTTGTTGATTTTCAGGGGGTATTGTTAAAACTGATGTCTTCCAATAGGAAATGACTTGTTTTCACTTTGCATCTGAATATCACGTTACCTAAGGTGCCTCACTTTGGGGCCTTTTAGCCCTGCTTAGCCCACTGGTTCTGATAATTGAAATAAGTAATTTATATCAGAAGGATACAACATTCTCACCATTGTTAGAAACCAGAGGACCAAATAAATACCAAAAAGAGTGCTTAGAAACTTTAGGTATGTTCTTTGGTAAAAAATATATATGAGCTCAAATTTGAATCTTTTTTTCCGTGGATTATTTCAGATTGAGCAGCATTGGTGAGAGAAGCCTCATTCTCAGTCTCTGTGGATCACACTGTTCACAGAATGTTTAGGACACAGTGCCTCTGCTTGCTGATTCAGCTATCTTGGGAACAGTGAGATGAGTGTAATACTCATTACTTGAGAAGAACTGGCATCTCTATGTAGTAACGTCTCTCCTGGGCTTGGCCAACAACAGGGGAGTGCTTTCATTGGCAGGTTAAGTGGCCCCACAGACAGTTTGTCTGTCTTTCTGCACCAGGCACTGTGCTGGCATCGCAGCTGCAAAGACAGGGCTCCATGGGAGGATGGAACAGACGTGTAGGAGAAAGGCAGGTGGTCAAGGCTATGTGGGGATCCCCAAATAGAGAGTAGAAAGGGTTTGGGCGGATGGTACAATGGTGGCTCAGTGGCAGAATTCTCGCCTGCCATGCCAGAGACCCAGGTTCCATTCCCAGAGGCTGCCCATGTTAAAAAAAAAAAGGTTCGGGCATGTTTTCCAGGAAGCAGTGAAATTCAGTCAGAAGGCCTAATGGGAGTTGGCCAGCAGAGCTGGGAATGTGGAGCAGGAGGAGGAGGAGAGTAGCCGAATCTGGGTGAAACCTGTGAGTGGTGTGGGGCTGCTGGGATGGAGAGTCTGAGACGGGGTCACATTCGAGAAAGGTGGCGTGGGGGTCAGCGCTGATTGTGACAGGGCTATGAGCAGAGTCTCTAAGCAAAGGAGAGGCATGAAGGCTGCTGCACAGGCTTGCACCACCACGTCTGCCTTTCACACGCAGCCCCGGATCTGAAGGGGCTAAGCGTGTTAGAGTGTTTCAGTGGGAGGGTCCTGTGGAAGTCAAGGAGAGGGAGAAGGACTTGGAATACAGCAACAGAGCTAGGGATCCAAAGAGGACAGAATAAACGGGCAGCAGTTGCTGGTGGTTTGGATGTCACAAGGGAGGGTGAGATGGAGCTCAGGGAGTCTCCCAGGCTTCTGGTTAAACCTTCACTCCCCATTCCCAAGCCCTTTCCTCTGGCAGCCAGTATTCCCATTTCTGCCTCTGTGGATTTGCATATTCTAGTTATTTTGTATAAATGACACACAATAGCTGTTCTTTTGTGCCTGGCTGATTTTGCTCAACAGGATGGCTTCAGGGTTCACCCATGTTATAGCATGTCTCAGAACTTCATTCCTTTTTATGACCAAATAATATTCCATTGTATATACACACCACGTGTTGTTTATCCATTCATCAGTTGATGGGTACTTGAGTTGCTTCCACCTTTTGGCAATTGTGAGTAATGCTGCTATGAGCATTGGTGTGCAAATATCTGTTTAAGTCCCTGGTTTCAGTTCTTTTGGGTGTTTAACAGCTCATTCCTGTCACCAACAAATGCTTGGAAACAGCTTAAAATGCATGAGCTAGAAAGATGTCTAACTCTCTGATTTCCTGGTCAGGTATTCAGAGGAGTTTCTAGAACTAGGAAAGACCATAGAGGAAAAAATTAGTTAGTCAAATTTGACTGCAAAATAAGTTCTTCCTCAGAGAGAGCCAGAACAATATTTTCCTCCCATTTTACTTGTTATAAATGTTTCCTCTTTTAAGTAGTTTCTCCGCTTAATTCTTTTAGGCAAAATGATTTTTAGAACCATGTACATTATTTCCTTTTGCTTTCCAATGACTCTAGCTGAGTATTGAGCATTGTAGATCCAACTGGAAAAGATATGTACCTTGCCCACGGAAATAAAAGTCAGGGGTAGTTTTCCAAGCGGTTAAAACATAAAATAAATGACAGTGGGGATTCTAAAGAAGCTGTCAATAAACTTTTTACTAGAAACAGTCATTTTTATGAAACATTCCGACATGCCTGAGGCATTTCATCGAGGTATCGCTTTGTCTGCTTTGGCATCACCGGTCTGGGAGCTGAACAGGGCCAGGCCAGCACCTGTCTTCAGTGAGAGCCCGGGGTAGCCGGCTGAGCCTGAGGACGTGTGACTCGGCATACGCCATGCAGAGCTGGACTGAAAGTCGATGTCTCTGCACTCCAAGCCAGCATTCTTTCTCCAGGATGGGGTGAGTTCAGTGAGACTGTATCCACAGGGCCAGGAGCCGCTTGTCCTAAGAAGGGGACAGCGAACAGGCAGGGTGGCTTGCCCCTCAGTAAGAAAAGGTCTTCTGGGCCAAGCCGTGTCGGCACCTGCCGTGGAGTGCAGCCTGCTGCCCTGTCCAGGCAGGCCTTCCAGGAGGTGGGCTGAGGACGCAGAGGTGGCCGCAGGGGAGCGGAGGACCAAGGCAGGAAGGACGTTCTTAGGAGTTGTGTGTTTTTACGAGTGTGCGGGTGTGTGACAATGACTTTGAGTGTGGGAATGTGTATGTGAGTGTTGATAGAAACGTGTGGGTGAATGTGCATGCATGTATGAGTGTGTGAATGTGTGCATGTCTGCATGTGTGAGTCTGTATATGAGTGTATGAGCGAGTATAAGAGTGAGTGTGTGAGAATGACTGAGTGCGGGGTTGAGTGCATAGATGAGCAGATGAGAGTGTGTGAGTTTGAGTATGTGTGTGTATGTGAGTGTGGGTGTGAATAGTGTGTGAATGTATATTAGTGGGTGAGTGTGGGTGGGCATATCTGTGACTGAGTGTGTGTGTATATGTGTGTGAATGCCTATGTTTGTGTGTCTGTATATAGTCTATGAATGTGAGTGAGAATGAGTGTGGTGGTGAGTGTGTATGTGAATGAGAGTATGTAGTTCTGAGTATGTGTGAGTATGTGAGTGGCTGAGTGTGTGAGAGTGAGTGGGAGTTGTGCACATTCTCACTGATCGACCATTTCATCCCTCCTTCCTTTTGGAGTTAAGGATTGTGCTGTGTGAAACCATGCAGGGGTTCACATACCACACGCTGTGTTACGGATTAGCTTGGCTACTTTCTGCTGCCAGTTCATTTGTCCTTTTGTTAAACAATTTCTTAATAGCTCCATACATTTTTTAATTGTGAAAAATAGCATACATACAAAAAAAGCAATAAATTTCAAAGCACACTGCAACAGTTACAGACAAATTTCAGAGTTTGGTATGGGTGACAGTTCTGCAATTTCAGGTTTTTCCTTCTAGCTGCTCCAAGACATTGGAGACTAACAAAAATATCAATATAATGATTCAGCAGTCGTAGTGATTTGTTAAATCCTATCTTCTCTGTTTTAACTCCACCTTCTCCTTTCACCTTTCTCCCACTCTTTAGGAGTATTTGGGCTATGCCCATTCTAACTTCTTCATGTTGGAAAGGGGGTTGATAATATGGGGTAGGGGGATGGAACTAGTTCTAGACAGGCTGGCCCCTCTGCATCTCAGGACTTACCTGGTCCAGGGACCCATCTGGAGCTTGTAGGTTTCTGGAAAGTTACTCCAGTGCCTGGAACCCTTGTGGAATCTTATATATTGTCCTAAGTGTTCTTGAGGATTGGCTGGAATGGTCCTGGTTGGGGGTTGGCAGGTTATGATAGGTAGCAATGTCTACCTGAAGCTTGTGTAAGAGCGACCTCCAGAGTAGCCTCTCGACTCTATTTGAACTCTCTCTGCCACTGATACTTTATTTGTTACACTTCTTTCCCCCTTTTTAGTCAGAATAGCTCCATAAATTTTAACATTCAAATGCCTGTGGCCCTACCATCCAGGTGAAGGGCGGCCCCTCTCCTTCCTTCCTGGCTCCACCCCCTGCTGCACTTGTCACAAGTGCCTGCTGTGCCCAGCAGTGCTGGCAGCATTGGGACACAGCCAGAGGCAATTGCAGTGGTCACTGCTTTCCAGCAAATCACCTCTCGAAGGTGGACATGAACAGAAGGGGACAGCGTGCTTCTGGGCAGGGACCAGCGGGCGCAGGGGTGGGAGTGAAGGTGGCAGTGGGCGAAGAGGGTGGACATCCCCGCAGGACCCTGTAATTGATGACACAATGTCGCCAGCCGCGGCAGGGCCTGTGGAGGACCTGTGGACCCCCGATGAGGGAGCGGACCTGCAGAATGAATCTTGGGTTTGGCCTTTTTCTTTTCCTTTTGACAATTTTCGTAAAAAGGATGGAAGAATTGCAGTACTGGATTTGTGTTCAAACAGTGCCAGCAAATCCCTGAACCAGACTCACCGCATGCTGGGCCCCACTGAGCAATGCTCTCCCCGGACCAGCTGGAGGAAGCTGTGGGGACGGGGTGCAGTGCCCAGCTGCCCCGGAGCTCGTGCTTCCCTGCTGGGCACCTGGAGGCCACCCCTACAGGCCTGTGAAGTTCCAGGAGCAAAACCTTTACTGATGCTGGCAGCTGCTGACCTGTGGAGAAGGCTGTACCTGGGAAGTGGCCACTCGGCGGCAGGGGCCTGCTATGTTAGCCACACTTGACCCACTGCACACCTCTCAGACGAGCCCTGTTCATTGCCAGTGCTTGGGAGAAAACATTTTTAAGTGCATTTGTTTCTCTTCTCGGTGAAGCTGACGTTTATGCAAATTCATAAGGAGAGAGGCAATCCCAAATTTTCTTGACAGACGTTTGACAATGTGAAATACTTGGAGGTAGAGTAATCTTACTTTCCCACGTTAAAACAATGATTTACCTCCTAGTACGTATTGTTCAATGGAGGCCCCTGTTTTAACAAAAAGATAAAACAGTATTTATAATTATATTAGTTATTAACACAAATGCTCTTGCAACGTGTTGAAAGCTTTTTATGTTAAGTATGTCACTGATGATCTTGTTTTGCATGGAAAAATCCTTTCTGCTTGGTTAGAGCAGGGTAAATCTCCCTTCCTTTTGACAAATTAGTGTAAAATTCAGAGTACAAATTATTGTAGCAATACAGTAGTATTTGTAATGCTGTGTGTGTGTGTATATATATATATATATATATATTTTTTTTTTTTTCTGGCATGGCCAGGCACCGGGAATTGAACCTGGGTCTCCGGCGTGGCAGGCGAGACCTCTGCCTGCTGAGCCACCGTGGCCTGCCCAATGCTGTGTGTATTTTGCCATGGGTAGGTAGAGTACTTAAAAGCAGAGAATTTAAAAGGGAAGAACGTGTTTCTATGTGCAACCACCTAATGAGACTTTAAAATAGTAATTTCTTTCTTATGTAATTTCTGGTCAACTGAAATTAAAAATCTCAGATTAATCCATGAAACTGAGGAGAACACTATAATGTGGGCTTTTTTGATGAGTCCCCTACTTTACTGCCCAGCCTCAGCCATAAAGCCTATTACCGTGGAAAATGTGGCTCTCTGCGTAGCTCTGTATTCTATTTCAACTGCTTTTATGGCCTCAAAACTTGGCAGAAGTCCTGTTCCTCACCCCAAACCCACATTTCCAACAAATTTATAGGCTCTGTGGGGTTTTTTTTCCTTTCTTTCTGAAAATTCAACTCATGGTTTAGCTTTCTTTTTATTCCTCGAGACTCTTTATTACGTGGATTTTCTTTTGGTGATTACTCACTGTCTCTGTGAAGCTCTTTTAGGAGCTGAGTCTGTTTGAATTTCATGATAGGACATCGTCTATAAAAGTTTATCACATGTAGTTTCAATGGCTTTAGCACAGAGTGAATGCACAAGAGCCTTCCGTCGGGCCACGGTGGTACTTATGACCTTCCAAAGAAGAGGTAAAATCACAGCAGGAGGAAATTGTTTCTATCCCTAACAAATCTTCAGTTTTATTCCTTATTTGCTTCAGCTTAGCTATAATACCTTACAGCACACCTGTGTAGGTCAGCTTCAACCAGGTAAAAATTGATAACTAATCGCACAGTGTCTGCACCAGCCCTGAACCCATAGAGCTGCTTCACCCAGAGAAGTGCCCCTTCCATGACTGTGCGTGGGTTTGCCTCCTTACAGATAGAGCTAAAATCTCTCTCCTCGTCTGTCCTTCTGAATGCTTATTTGATGCTCCTCCCCTGTGTTAGTTCCCTGGGGCTGTGACCGCAAACTGGGTGGCTTAAAAGGGCAGGCAAATGTCATGGTGCAGCCCTGGAGTCTGGGATCAGGGCCGCGCTCCCCCCAGTGCCCCAGAGGGGACTCTTCCTGGACCCTGTCAGCTTCTGCCGACCGCCGCAACCCTTCCTTGCACGCCTTGGCTGCACCTGCAGCCCTCCAGCACTGCCTCCAGCTGCCCCAGTGTATGGGACCTGAGGTCTTTCCTAGGCCAGCATGCCCCGTTGATGCCATGACATCTGCAGGACCCGGTTTCTGTCACCTGTTGCATTCACAGGTGCTGGCCCCCCACTCACCCGGGCCCCTGTGCAGGGCATCCACTGGTGCCCCTTTCCTGGGCATCATTCTTAAAGGATGCAATGCGTTCGCCAGCGTGTGAGAAGATGTGCTTTCCTTTCCCGTCCCCTCCCAACAAATATGCCATTTACACGTTTTGAACTGTGAGTTTCTCATTTGTCATGTTTCTCTGGCCTTTTTGCACCTTAGCACTCGTGGAGATACTTTGTGATAAGGAAAATCTTAATTTAACTCTTACTGAGGGCTTTGTTCATGAAACCTAATAATTGCTTCCTTCCATTTTCTCTTGAGGCTGCTGTGCTGGAAGCAGCCTGGGTCAGGCACTGTGCGAAGTGGCTTACACGGTTCATTTAACTCATTTTTGGTGGGGGCAGGAGGATTAGCAAGAAAGTTTCAGTTTCCTTCACCTAAGAACATAAAGGAAGTGTTTACAATTGGTATGAGATCAAATTCCATTTGTGCTATAGGCTCTTGAAAAGAATCAAAACTGGAAGTTTTTATAGGTAGTCTATTGCCAAACTGCCTCAGGTTACTTTTACATTAAATTCTCTTCTCTTGTCATCTACCTGTCATTACTGAAAAAACATGGGTTTTTTTTTTGGTGCTGTACAACACATTTTTACTTGCATAGTGCTTAGCTTAGCAAAGCAAAGTCTGGTTTTAGCTTTTCTATGTCCTCTTAAATAGGATGCAAGCAAGGCTCTCTGTGTATTTTACCTGGAACACGTGGCCCAGGCACAGCTGCGCCCCACGCTCCATGCTGGAACCAGCCCCAGTTGATGGTGACATCTGTGCCAGAGCCCGGTTAGCCGTGGGGTGGTGACTGAGGTTTTCAGTGGGTACCAGCCAGCGTCCTGCAGCTGTGCAGGGCAGTGGACGGCATCTGGGGTACACCTAGGTCCTGTCTTTAGGGGATGAGTGTTCATGCCCGGGCTGCTCCTTTCCTGCTGCTCACACACACGTGCACCAGGGGAAAGTAGAGCGGCCACTGTGACCTGTGGTTTGGGGATAACCCCAGGAGGAAGCTGTGGTTTGGGGAGGGCAGAGACTGCCTACCTTTGGAATATTTCTTGAGGGATAAATATAGCACTGACCTCTTTCAGCCCTGTATTTTGTGGGTGCTCTTTGTTTTGGCATCTAGAGTTACCCTAATACACCCATGCACCGGGGAGCTGGTAGAGCGCCCAGGAACCGTGCCTTTTACCAGCCTCTGGAATGAAAGATGGAGCATAGAGATTACTGTTCCATGGTGGCATCGAGCCTATCCCAGTTTCCTGTGTTCAGTCTTGTGCTTTAGACATGCAAAGGAAGTGAAATGAGACTGGTTGTTGTCACATGAGTTATAGCAGTATTTTCCAAGCTGCTTTTCAGGAAACTTGCATTAATTGGTGTTCTTCCAAAACAGGTGTGGGGGATGATTTGAAGATAGTATGTTTGTAAAGCACTGGGTCAGGTAGCTTTTCACGGCGGCTTTTTGCAGATGTCTCAGCGCCCGTGGAGGGAGAGGCGGCTGGCAGTGGGGGCTCAAGGTGGCATTGTCCTCCTACGGCCTCGGCTGGCTGCCCCTTTTTGTGGGACTCTTTCTGGTGGCCCACTGCACGAGGGAGCTGAGGCTCCGTTTGGGATTGTCTTTTATTTAACTGGTCCATAAACCATTGTCTCTATTTAAGATCAGTACGCAGCTCACCCATTGGGCATCGAGTCAAGCTTTAACTCATCGAAGGTCCCGGATTGACTTTTGTTCACAGTCTGGAGGGGCCCTCGTGCCAGATCCCAGGACTGGACATGGTACAAGTCGAAAGTGTTAGTGTTTGTCTTGGTAAAAGGAAAATGATACAAGTGTGTGCTTATCATATACATTTATTCTGCTAAGAAACCATTTTATCTGTTTATGTTCCTGGGATTTTGTGTAAACTTTTGCTGGAAAAGTTGCTGCTGCTGCCACCAAAAACAAACAAATAACAAACCGCTGTTGGGGTCTGGTGGTAGGAGCAGGAATCAGCTACAGCAGAGAAAGCGCTGGTCGGGGCGGGGGAGGGGGAGGCGGGCAGGGGGAGGCGGGCAGACCACCATCCAGGCCTGGTTCGGGGAAATTTCCGGAGTTGCTCCATTCCCCAGTCCTACCTTTGGCGACATAGTTTGTGTAGAGCCTTCGTGTCAGCTTTTAGAAAAATAAACCCACAAACAGTGAAAGATCAGAAAGTAGAGGTGCTCAGCTACTCTTGAAAATATGAAAGTAGAAACCAGACCTGCTAGCCTGGCTGCCTCTTGGCTGCTGTGGATGTTGCCTGAAATGGCTGTTTTTAGTCTTAGTTTATGTCGTGTGACCTTTTGTCCCCAGCTTTCCCTTCTTGAGTGTCCCCATGGCAGAGGGGTGGAATTATGAAATTATGCTCTGTAAAATGGTATTTGTCCAGCATATTGTTTACTTTTCAGTTGAATTTCCCACGGTCTTAATGTGGTGGTTGAGCCGCTGATAGGGGGTTTGCAGAGCAGCCAGGCCACACACCCACGTCGGGGGAGCTGACGGAGAGCTGGGCTGGCGTGAGCAATCTCCTTTAGTCTAAGCTGCTTGTCCCACCTAATGCTCAGGGTCTGTGAATTCTTAGCATTGGCATGTCTGAGTGGTACGCTTTTATTTCTAAATGCATATATTTGCTTTGGCCCCATGAAAATGTTTCAGCTTGGGTTGTCTGGAATCTTAACAGAGCCTCAGCCACATTCCTTAATTTAAAACAAGCTCTTCCATTTTATTTAGGTGCACTTAAATTTTTTTAAAAAACTTTTTGTGTGCCCAAAGGGAAACGAAGTGGGAGCACAGTTACTTAAACTGAGAGAATGACACTCATTAACTCTCCTTTGCTGAAATGTCACTTGAACGCCGCAGCCTCTTTGTTCCTGACAAAGGATGTGGGGTTCATTAGGAAAGAAGGTGTTTTCAGGCATCAACCCCTTGGGTGTGGCCGCATGGAGGTGGCTGTTGGTGCTCGCTCCACCGAGCGGGTGGCCTGCCCCCGCTGTCTGCAGCGCTGCGGCTTCTCCTTGGCTGGGGCCTTGCCCTGGTGGGGGTGGCCTGAGCCTGGCTGCTCGGTGAAGGGCCCGCGTTGCGTGTCTTGTGTCTGTGCTGCAGGTCACACCTGGGAAGACCCTCCTGCTCCCGGAGTCAGCTGCGTCCCCCTACCGAGAGCGGGCAGCGGCCCCGTGGAGAGTGGGCAACAGTATCCTGGAGAGTGGGCGGTGGGCCAGCAGACAGCGGGTGGCGGGCTGGTGGACAGCGGGTGGCGGGCCGGTGGACAGCGGGCGGCGGGCCAGCAGACAGCGGGTGGCGGGCCGGTAGACAGCGGGCGGCGGGCCGGTAGACAGCGGGCGGTGGCCTGGTGGAGCTGCTGCTCCCTCCTCTGGAGCCAGCCTGGTGCTCAGACAGGGGTGGCCCCTCTAACGTCTTCCTGGGTAGCTGGTGCGTGGGCCAAGAGGGTGTCCTGGTAACTTTTAGGCTCTCCTCCATCCTGGGTGCTCCAGTCCCAGCACAGCATCTTATCTGAGCCACCCAGGCTGCCCGCTCCCAGGTGGCACCACGGACATGAGAGCAGCATGGCGGCACCCTTTGTGTGGGGAAGCAGTGACTGACTGGGACTTGGCACAGCTTTCTGAGGTCTTGGAATGTCCTGTCGCCCCTGTTGGGTTAGGGTAAACCTCAGGTGTAGCAGGTAAGATGCTCCACAGCCCCTCTCCCACCCCTCCCAGGCGCCCACCCTCATGCTCCTTTATGGTGCGTCCTTTCCACGTGGGGCCCCAGGAAAAGTCCCACCCATCCACTCTGGGGGCGCTTCAGTGCCCTGGACCTGTGAGCACTGGCTGTGTACCCCACGAGCCCCGGAGTTCCAGGTATGTCTGGGCTGAGTAAGTCAGACCTTGGAGAAGCTCAGCATAAACATTTCTCTCCAGCTTGGCAGATAGGCACTTCCTTCCCAATTTCCTTGGCATTTCGTGTAGATGTGTTTACCTTGATTGCCACTTTGTTTTTATTCGCATTTTGTGGTGGTTGCTCGTTTTCTCTGTCTTTCCTCCCCCTGGACCGGAAGTACGTTGATTATAAGATCTTATTTTTTTCTTTGTCTCCCACCAAAAAGGTAGAAAGGCTGCCTTGGCTGCAGCTCCACCACCCACTGGCCGGCAGGTAACCCAACTATCCTGGGCCCTGGGTTCTGCACTTGTCAGTTAGCTTCCAACTAAATCTGCTCACCAGGTTTTTTGTTCTTTGTCCTTACGGTGTCCTGGCACATGCTTGTTAGCACACGGAGACGTGCGCCCATTCGTGGCTCTCTTTCTCCTTTCCTGAGACTGGATGTGGTGGGAACCCGTGAGTGCCTGTTGAGTCGATGGCTGGGTGCACGGGCTCTGCCCTTAAATAGGTTTAGGTGGAATGTGGGAAGTGACATGCATTGCCGCAGACCTTTCTTGTGCTGGGTGCAGCAACCTTGTCATCTGTTGAGCAGAAGCTAACTGGCCCTACTTTAGACACCTTTCTCTCCTTTTACAAGAGAGAAGAAGTCTTTGTGCCCGAAAATCTAGTCATTTGGATTTTGCCCTTCCAAGGAGTCTAAGCAACACAATAAAAATTTTACTTTTCATCCTGTGTTAATTCTCCTTGCAGAAGAGGAAAAATCAATTTATGGGGAATTCCTGGAAGAATTTCCGGGGACTAAAAATAACAACCATGGTTTATTTTAAGCCTGTCAGCAGGGAGGACAGGGAAAAGGCTGGCTGCCAGCTGTGCAGGAAGCAGCCCATACGCTTTGTTCCACACTGTTTTTCAGTCTCGCCTGCCTCTTCCCCTAAGATGGCAGCAGTTTGTAATCTGATAGCGCGAGGTGGGGAAACACCCCCCTTTTCCTAGTGAAGGGGGCCTTGGTGGACGAGCTCTCCCTGCGTGCTGGGCTGCTTGGGGGCCTTTGGAGAGAGGGGAGCCCTGGCGTGGCTCATGGGCGCTTGAGGATGGAGGCGCCAGGCTGTGGCTGCAGCTCCGCTTAGGGCCTAGAGCTGCCTTTGGAGACTCGGGAGTGACCAGGCCTGAGCAGAAGGGTCCTCATTTCCTTTTCACAGCCCGCTGGCACGCGGTCAGTGTCCAGAGGCCCTGCCGGAGGGTTTGTGAGCTGAGGGGTGCGGGCCCCCATGGAGAAGCAAATACTGCCTGGCTTGTGACTGGCCAGGAGCATTTCTTTTTAACCTCCTGTATCCACTGAATTATAAGTAAAAGGAGGGAATGTTACTTATCCGTAACCCTGAGATGTTATGTGAGGCTCAGGCTGCTTGTGTTGGGGTAGTGGACGCCTTGGGGGGGCCGTGTCCTGGATCCTTCCTGCGTCCCAGGGTGGCCCTTCTGAGCAGTCTGCCTAGGAGGAGGTGGTGCTCCTCACTAGCCCTGGCCTGAGGACACTGCGGTCCTCTGTGTCACAGGGGCAGAAGGACAGGGCTCTGCGGGCCTCAGGACAGGCCGTCCAGCGGCTTCCGACACTTCCATTTAACCCTTGAGTGGTTCATCTTAGATGAATGAGTGACATTAAGTTTATAATAAGCTGGTAATATTAAATGCAGAGACACACTGCGAATTGGATAATATCCTTCCAGAAATACAATACTATGACAGAAGATATTCTTATGGAAATCAGTTATTTCATTTTCTCTTTTAATATAAATTCTGAGTCCTAAGGAGGGCTATGTTACAATGCTTTTGACTTTTGAAATTTTGAAGCCCATCTATTAAAACGACCTGCATTCTTCTCAGGCAGGGGCCCCAGAGACAAACCCATGAAGAGGGTCTGTAATGAAAACGACTCTAAATGAATTTAAAACTTAGAAATATGGTGATCCCCACCCCCATGAGAAAATAGACCAAAAGGAAACAGCTCAGCTCGAGGGGCCCCTTGGGGTTGGACAGAGCCGCAGCAGCTCCCTGGGCACCGGGGTGGGCCTGCTGCCTGCCTCCTCGGCAGACGCCCCAGGCGTTAGTGTGTGAGATGCGCTGTCCTTTCTCTGCAGTGGCGCCCTCTCCTTTCTGCCAGCTGGGCCCATTTTCCAGCCATGACTTCAGCAGCATTGTGGCCAGGTCACCTCTCCTAGCAGGTGATGGAATTATTCAAGAGGCTGTGTTTTCTTTGCAAATTTCATTCTCTCGTTACTGCGTTTGTTCCCGTCTCAGCCGCATTTCTGCCTCCTTGTGAAATTCCCCTGGGAGTGGTTCTGGGTGTGGGTTGGTGTCCTCAGGCAGGTCTGTTTTCCTGGCGGCTGCTGAGCTCCGTGCTGGGAGGCGAACGTACCCTGTGATCGTCTCTGTCCTGCTGGATGCACTGCCGCCCGGCCGCCCTTCCCAGGACGTTCCTCCTGCAAATCAAGATACGTGATGGCAGAGGTTTCGAGGCTGAATCGGGGCCTCCTTCACTTTTCTTTGGCTTTTCATTGGCCTGTGAGTTAGGAAATGATACCAGCTCCAAGGATAATTTCAGTTCCTGCTAGTTATGTGATGCCAGTGTCGTGAGACTTGAAAAATGCATGGACTGTCATGGATGGTAAGGACCCACCCAGCGGCCCCTCCTCACTCCCTCGTAGTTCGAGGCCCTGTGTATGAACTGCACCTTTCCTACAGAATCACTGATGCAGCCGTGCTTGCCCCAAATCAGTGCAGGCTGGGTTTTTCTTAATATATATACCAACAGGATAGTTGGTAAACATTTAATTCTCAAGAGTGCATCTGCATATGCCTCGGTCCCTTAGATTATTTCTTGGTTTTCTTTACCTGAGCTTCCGCTTCATATTTCATGTCCTCAAGACTCTTTACATGTCTGAAATACTCCCTGCTTGTATTTCTACCCTCCTGCCATGGGCCCTTGCTTTGCATTATCTTCTGTTTGCTGCACACTCTCCTCTCCTTTTGTTCCATAATCTGGAGAATGTCAGTGTTAGATCATGGAAATGCTCCTTAGAGTTATCCCAGCTGCTTTGTGGGGTTTTCTTACTCGGCAGCTCTACTCCATTTAGCTTTTTTCTATCCTTCTTCTCTCATTTCTTTTAGTACCAGCCTTCATTCTGGAATCCACTTACTTTTTCATCTTTTATAAAATCAATGGGTTTTGACCCACTTACTTAGAGAACAGGGCAGCTGTGCTAGAAAAGTGTTGAGATAAATTAACCCTGGGACTCCTCCCTCAGACCTTCCACATTTTATTTTTGATGTCTCTCTGGAGTGTTCGGGACCCTGCCGCATGAGCTAGGGAAGCCCCTGCAGCCTGTTCCCCTCGCCTTCTGGGGCTTCCCGACCAAACAGGCATCATGAGACCTCACCAAGTGCTAGTGGTCATGTCGTAGTGTTGGTGAGTGTTGTTTTCAGAATCCTCAACCCTGTGTCAGTAATAAAGACAGAATCACCGAACACTAAATATGTGCTAAGTAATGGGCACTCTCCAGGTATCACTTCTAAAGTGAGATTTAATGGAGGATGAGATCAAGGCTCAGGGTGGTTGTGTAGATTGGGTGAGGCTACCCAGTAACTCATGACCGAGGCCGGGACGGTTCCCTGCAAATTCTTGTGACGTTCCCTTTCTCATCCTGCAATCTAAGGCTGCTGATGAGAGGAGCCTGATTTACGTGTATTCGTGTTGTATCTCAGTTGTGTTAGCACCAGCCTACTGTTTGAGGCAGGCTTTATCCATCTGTTTGCCACTCCTCCCCTCCTTTTGCACCCTCCGATAAGCAGTCCTTCTGTGTCTGTCTGCAGGCAGTTCCCAAGTGCAGCACATTGCAGGCAGGACCACTGAAGACGCTGCTCTTAGGTGAGCTGTGTCCAAGCCGCAAACCCATCCAGCAGTATTTTTGTAGAGATGACAGAAGGAAGAAGCTGTATTTTTGTGGTTGGGAAAGTGGGGGACAGACAGCTAATGATATAAGAGAGAACTTTTCTCTCAAATACATAAAGACCTACGGAAATCTAAAATGAGAGAGCGAGTGGGACTTGCTTGGGGGTGTTTTAGTTTGCTAAAGCTGCTGGAATGCATTGTACCAGAAACGGAATAGGTTTATAAACGGATTTTTTAAAGATACAAGTTTACAGTTCTAAGGCCATAAAAATGTCCAAACTTAGACATCCAGAGAAAGATACTCTGACTCAAGGAAGGGCAATCTGGGAAGGCACATAGCTGGCATGTGCTGGTCCTTGTTCCCTGTTCTGTTGCTTCCAGCTTCTGATGCCGGTGGTTTCCTCTCTAAGCGTCTGTGGACCTCCACTTACCTCCTCTGGGACACAGCTCTGGGTTCTGGCTTGCTTAGAAAGCACAGGGCAAGGCACATGGTGACATCTGCATCTCCACACATCCATGTCTAGGCATCTGCTCTCTCTGTCAGCACTCCAGGCATCTCCAATTGTCTGTGTTTCTGTCAGCTCTAAAGCAATTGTTTCCCACAAGTCTACATCTGAGGTTTCTTCAAAGTATTTCCCTTTTTAAAGGACTCCAGAAAATTAATCCAGTAAACTCCGCCCATCACCTGTAATGGGCGGAGTCACATCTCCATCTAATCAAAAGGCCGCACCTACAGTTGAATGGATGATGTTGCCAAGAAAACCATCTAATCAGAACCTCCCCCCTGCAACACTGAATCAGGAGTAGAAGAAAAAGGTTTTTCTGAGTACATAACAATTTCAGACCAGCACAGGAGGTAGGGAAGGGTCTGTGCAGCTGAACCACCAGGAGCGACCGTCAGCTGTACATCTGGAGATAGTCAGGACCACCTGTTTGTGCACCAAGTCAGCTGTGCCTGCGCTAAGTTGTAGGTACCTGCAGTAGGTCATCTGTGCCTGTGCTAAGTCATCTGTACCTGTACTAAGTTGTCTGCACCTGTGCTAAGTCGTCTATGCCTGCGCTAAGTCATCTGTGCCTGTACTAAGTCGTCTGTGCCTGCGCTAAGTCATATGTACTTGCACTAAGTCATCTATGCCTGTGCTAAGTCATCTATGCCTGTGCTAAGTCATCTGTGCCTGCGCTAAGTCATCTGTGCCTGTACTAAGTTGTCTGTGCCTGTGCTGAGTCGTATGTGCCTGTGCTAAGTCATCTGTGCCTGTGCTAAGTCATATGTACTTGCACTAAGTCATCTGTGCCTGTACTAAGTCGTCTGTACCTGAGCTAAGTCATCTGTGGCTGCTGCACAGGGTGCTGGAGAACGCAGTATGGACTAACGTTGGCGAGTTCAGTATGGACAGACTGAGGCTGCCTTGGGTGTGCCATGCTGACAGCAGTGTTCTGGTTAGGTCTTGAGCCCTGCTGTGCCACTTCCCGGGACCAAAGCCTTCTGTGCCTCAATTTACCTTCCTGCAAAACAAAGCGAAAAATACAGGCTACTTTTTAGGTTTTTCATGAGGATAGACTGAACTAATATTTGTTAAGCAATTACACAATGCCTGGCACCAGGCTTTAGTTCTAAGTGCTTATTAAATAGATAATAGATTTGTTGTTGGAGGAGGAAAGTAACGTGACAAAAATCGGAAGGCAGATTGCTTTTTCCTGTGAGAATGATGAATTTATGAGAAGCTGTGTGTGTCCCGGGGAGTAGTGAAGTGGAGGGTGCAGTAGTGTAAGCAATTCAAAATTCATGGAACTGGCGAGAAATTACGAGGGAGGGTCCAGGAGAGATGAGGGGCCCCTTTCGTCCACAAGCTCTTTCTCCTCTCTTCTAACTGCTGAGAAAAGAAACCATCAGCAAAGCAAGTCAACAGCCAGCAGTGTTCCCACGGTGCCTGGGCCTGGCTAGAGGATGCCTCTCATCATTTCACTGCTGCGTTTCCTTCTGTCGTCTAAGGAAAGCAGCAGATCCATTGCTCCCCATGCAGAGGTGATTAATAAATAACAAACCTCCAAAAGCAGCAGGTCCTGTCAGCCTTTTTCCTGTGGGAAGGTTTATGAATACTACAGGTATCCCCAAATGAGAAGCTTTCACTTTAGTTTTCTTCTTTGTTAACAAAACCAGGAATTCAGCTAACCTGCTTCTATAGAACCCCACTTATTGTCCAGAAATCTCAATATTAGCATTTTATTTTATTGATATGGAAGAAAAATTAAGGGGTCTCATTTAAAGGTCATGGAAAGAGTGAGAGTGGGTTAGGGTGTCTCTTTTAGCCTTGGTGACAGATATTTCTTGTATATCATGTTTGGCTTCACAGTTTTAACTGGTGTAAATGTTTGAGAGGAGAGGAAAATAATCTATTAGTGTTTAATAAGTAGTGTTATTTCTTTAGCTTGTTCAAGCCACGAATTAGCAAATTCCCCTTGTCCAGTTGACGTCAGCTGGTCAGCTGGGCCCTAAGAGGGGACACAACCCAAAGCCCGGGGGGTTTTCTTAAGTTCGTAGAGCTTCTGGGACCTGGCTGTCAGCCTCATCAGAATTTGAAGGAAAAGTATCTCTTACTCTATTGAGAAATTCCTGTGTTCAAAACCCAAACTTCAGACAGATGCATTAGCCACTCTTTAGAAATAGATTATTGTATAGTTTCTATCCTTAGCAAACTCAGGTAAACTTATGTTTTAATTGAATCTATAAAATTTGTGATTTCATATAAGTAACTTTTTCATAGAGGTGAGGTTTCTGTGACAATGTGTAGAAAGATTTGATGACAGCATTTTCTCTTTGATAGAATGCTGCTGGATATGGAGATTTGGTTCTTTTTAAAGTAGGTGGATTTTATGAGTGGGTTGCTTTTGTTGTTCTAGATTTGATGGGAATTAGAAAGAACTTAGTATTCAAAACAGTCCCTGAATAGCTTTGAGTACTGTTTATCTGTCATTTGGCCTTTCTCATTGAAAGCCTTGATTTGGCAAATCTCTTGCCAGGTGGGTTGAGCTGTGACCCTGGGGCTGAGCCCGACCGAGCTCTGGAAGTTATCAGTTAGGGTCTGGACATTTTGGAATCAGAGAACTATCTCAGGGGAGGGCTAATGGACTTCTTTCTTCTAATTTTTTTTTAAATGAAATCATTTTCAATAATGTTTTGTTTTCTGTTTTTTACTTTTTGGTATGTAGGAAACTGCTTTTGAGTAATCCTGACTTACGTTTTTTGAGGTCTTACAGGGTTAATTATCTTGACCTTGACACTTAGCTCTAAAGAGGATGGGAATGTGGTTAGGATAATGCATACCAAATGCACTGCTTGCAAGCCTCTCTGTTTTTCTTAGTTATGTATATTGGCTCACAATTTAACATGACTAATATAGAAATAGTGAATGAATCTTTAAAATTTACTCTACAACAGTTATTATGATCAATAAAACTATATGTATCGTGAAAATTTTTATGATCATGGTAGAAAGCTGGTTTGAACGCAACATACAGTTTTCTCGTAATAATTTTTTCTGTGCACAGCTTGATATTTTCTTACACCCACCATGCACTTGGCATGTGTAGTCATAGTTTCAGGATTATGTAAAATTTGACTAGCTTGGATGGTATGAAGCAGGTTTACTAGAAACAAACCCCAGTGGGTTCATTTATTGTAATAGTTTCTCACGTACCTGGGCTCTGACTTTCCAAGCAGCTGCCTTGCTTAGTACTGATTTATTAATTCATTTTCATGTTGAGATCTCTTGAGTAGGCAGACTCTTCTAGAAGAATTAGGCAAGACGAACACGTAACTGCCCTCTTGGCCTTCAGCCTTGTAGGATGTGCCAGGAGGCAGAAGGCTGGAAGGATTCCTTGGGGGAAAAGGTGATCTGCTCTTGTTAAGCAAGTGGCCTTAGCAGAGAGAACTGTGCGTGACTTTGAGGTGAGATTCCTCTGAAGTTTTACAGGTTTCTTTCTCCTGGGAAACTGGCCACCCATAGAAATTCGTTTTTCTTCTGAGACAAATTCTTTTCATCGCTGGCCCCCCTCAGTCATGGATGCTTTTTGTTGAATAATTCCTTCCGTGTGTGCCCCCCCTTCCTTCCCTGTCAGTCGCACTTCTTTGTGGCTGGGAAGACAGTTTTGACATGAATAGAGGGGCCAGTCCATCCCCCACCCAGCAGTTGGCTCTGGAGTGCTTTCGCTATTGGGCAAAGGTAAACTGAAGCGATGCTTAACATGATCACAGATGAAGGCAAGTGTTTGGGGAGCTGCTGGCCTGAGCGAACCCGCAGGAAGGAGAGGGGCCCCAGGCTTTGTCTCCGTTCTGGGCAGATAGTAGAAATGCGTGTGAGCCCAGGTGCATTGATGCCAGTTCTGGGGCCCAGGCCGTTGGGTGGCGTGGGATGGCACCGTGGCCATGCCAGGCCTCCTTTCCTGATGCGGTTTGTGGTTCTGCCAGCCTCCAGCTTTCTTTGGCTTCCTGGAGTGGTTCTCCTTGAGGACAGACGTCCAGCTGGGCCAGGTGGCACCTGGCGCAGTGAGGGGCCTTGGCTTCTGCTCTGGGGTTCCAGAGGAGCCCTGCTCCCTGAGCTTTGCCAGGTGTGCCCCCCCCCCCCCTTTTAGTCCATTCCTGCCCTGAGAGGTAGGAGGGGATCCTGAGCTGCCTGGGTTAAAGGGACCTTGGGCTGCCTCTCCCTACCGTTCATAGCTGGAGAAAGCGCCTCCCGCACAGTGGCCAGTGTGAGTCACCAGTGCCTGGGGCCGGACAAGCCAGAACCTGGGCTCCCAATCCCATCAAGGCCAGCCTGATCCCTTCCCTGCACCACTCAGCTTCTCGCCAAGTTCTGTGCAGTGTCCGGGAGCAGGGACAAAGGAGCTCATTGTTGAGTGCCAAGATTCACGGGAAAGAGTGGGCTCAGGGCGGGAGGGGGGCATGTCCATTGTTCAGACTGATTCCCAGAGTTGGAAGGAGGGTGGAGTTCCTGGAATCTTCCGCAGGTGGCTTGGGTCTCTTAACCTCTTTCATTGCACCTGGGGAACTCTGGCCTCTAGTATTCATTCATTGGAGACCGTCAGCTATTCCTTGGCGAGACGCTGGAACTTCCACTTAGAATATGGACACTTTTCTCCTAGGGGAAGGGTGATGTGAGCAAATCCGCTCTGTCCCAAGCTCCTTGTGTAGGAAGCTTTTCACTCTAGAGTTGAGTTAACCCAGGGCTTCTCAAAGTGGGGTCCCCAGGCCAACATGAGGGTCACTGGAAACTGATCACAAGTCCTTGGGCCCCATCCCTGTCCTACTGTATCACCAGCTCTGGGGTAGGGGCCTGCAGCTTGTGTTTTCGTAAGTCTCCCAGATGATTCTAATGCATACCAAAGATTGACAAGCAGTGTTGAAAACAATTATTTCTCTGTTCCCTCTAGCACAGTCTTTTATTGTGTAATTGAGTACATTAAAAGGAAACACTCATATGGGAACAAATTAATATTCACAGATAACTAAGTCACTTAAACTTTAGGAGGGAGAAAGAGTGATTCTGAGGCTCTTTTCTATGTTTTTATTGTTAACTACGGTTTTGGGAAGTTCTTCGAGGCAGGGGCCTCTCCTGGCACACTCCTCCTCATCTCCCCAACGTCTGCAGCCCCTGGAATGCACTAGAGTCCTTGTGAAGGATTCATGAATGAGTGAGCTTGTGTCATTCATTCATATGGAGGAAGCATCTTCCGGATCAAGGGATGGGCTGCAGCCCCAACTTTGATGTCCTCTAGCTGGTGAACTCCGTCCAGTCAGTGGGCCCAGGATTGAGCTCAAGAAGATTTTCCAGGCTCTCTGACCTGTCCATATCCTCTGGGGAAGGACACCTGGGCCAGGGGGACTCGGTACTACCCTAGTTGTGGTGGGCTTGTTCTCACGAGCCCTTTCCCAAGTGTCCCGACACCTCTAGCAGCCTTGGGCTCTTCCTTTTCTAGCATATTAATTATATTTTTCTCTCTTACCCCAGCTCTCAAATCTTTATGATCCTCTGGCTCTTATTTGGAAGAAATGAGTATATTCACACTGGAGCATCTGCATCTGAAGGCTGGTTCTATTTGTTTTATTACTTATCCCACAGGACACCAGTAGAGTAGAGCTCAGTGCATTCCAGCAGTTACCTCCCACGCGGAGGTGGAGGAAGATGTCTTGCCGACCAGGGAGAATCAAATAGGGTTTTGGGGTCGCAGAGACTGGGGTTGGGGTCTTGGTTGAAAGGATGCGCTGTCGAGCCGACTCGGCCTCTAGGGCTCTCTGAGTACAGCCAGTTCCCACAAGAGCCTTTTCTCCTTGCAATCTGTGAAATTTGTACTTCAGCACTGTCTGGTTTAAGCTTCTTTTTTTTTTGTAAACCATTTGTACTAGGGCTGCTCTTATAGGGGCTCACAGACCAGGTGACTTAAAACAGTAGAGATGTGTTGCCTCTCGTTCTGGAGGCTGGAGGTTTGGAATCGAGGTGTGGGGGCCAGGCTCCCCCTGGGGTCTGCAGGGGCCTGGCTGTCCGTGTCACACACAGCCACCTCCCCTCGGCCTTCCAAACTCCCTCTTCTTATAAGGAAGCCTGCCATGCTGGACTGAGGGCCAGCTCCTCTGCCATCGACTCTTTGTAACGTCACTGATTCCATCTCTTTGAGCCTATTTCCAAAGCAGGGATATCGTGAGGTCCCGGGAGTTGCACCTCACCATCTCGTTTTTGGGGAATGCAATTCAACATTAACACCATTTTATTCTGACACCTCTCCTTATGGGTCATCTTGGCATTCTGAAGAGAAACACATTGATAATACTAGAACAGGAGGAAGCTTTAAAATTATCAAAAATAAAGCATGTAAAAATCATGAAATATAAAATTGTGAAATGAAAAGTAGTCAAAATGTAAAAAACCCCCACATACATATTAAAAAAGGAACTTTAACCCATGCCTTATACCATATACAAAATTAGCCCCAAACTTGTTCTGTTTTTAAAGGTAAAACCCCAAACTATGAAATTCCTGGGAAAAAACACTGGAGAGAATATTTGTGACCTTGGATTGGGCTAATATTTCTTAGATTGACACCAAAAGCAAGATCCATAAAAGAAAAAAAATATTGATTTGGCTTTATCAAATTTGTGAGTCTGTCTTCAAAAGACACTGCTGAAAACAAGTTACATGGCAGGACAAACAAGCCTTCAGGACCTCCTGTGGAGTGAAGGAAGCCAGACCCAAAAGGGCAAGTACTGTGTGAACTCTCTGATACAAAATAGTTAGAATAAGCAAAATCATAGAGTCAGAACCTAGAGTACAGGTTACCAGGACTGGGGTTGGAGGAGTGGGGAATTAAGCGTTGAAATGTGCAGGTCCTGTTGGGAATGGTGGGAATTCCTATTTGGAATTTGGTGATGGATGGTGGTGATGGCAGCACAGCATTGTGAGTGTAGTTAACGGCACTGAAATATCTAAATATGACTAAAAGGGGAAGTGTTAGAGTGTATTTATGTTAGTAGAATAATAGAGCAAACAGTGACCTTAGTAAATGGGACAGTTAGAAATATGTGCTTTCATCAGTTGTAACAAATGCCCCACACCAAAGCACGGTGTTAATAATAGGGTGGTAGATGGGAATCTTGGATTTTATGCATGATTGTTCTGTAAGCCCACAATTTATCTATTAAAAACTTTTTGAGGAATAATCTACAAAAGCAAAAAATAAAAACAACAGCTACAAAGCCACAAACTGGGAGCCACAGACTAGGAGAAAATATTTGTAAATTATATATCTGATAAAGGAGTTATATCCAAAAACACATAAAAGCACTCAAAATGGCATAATAAAAAAGCAACCCAATTAAATATGGTCAAAAAATTTGAACGAAGAAGATACATGGGTGAAAAAAAAAACCCACATGAAAAGATGTTCAACATTATTTTCCATGAGGGAATTGCAATTTAAAAACTTGAGATACCATCCCACATCTACTGGGGTGACCAAAATGAAGAGAAGTGCCTTATGCCGCAGGCTGGTCAGGAAGTGCATGAATTGGGATGCCCAGCACCCAGTGGTGGGAATGTACAATGGTGCAGCCACTTTGGAGAATTCTCAGTAGCTTCTTATAAGAGTTAAACATACACATACCACCTGACCCAGCCATTCTACTCCAAGTGTTTGCCCGAGAGAAGTGAAAGCCTGTGTTCATTCGGAGATGCATACATGAGTGTTTGTAGCAGCTTTATTTGTAGAAGCTCAGTCCAGCTGTCCGTGAACAGGTGAGTGAATGAAAAAATCACGGTGCAGCTGTACCCTGGACTATTACTCAGCAGTAGAGAGGAGCAGACTTGTGACACAGGTAGTAACATGGGTGAATCGCAAAATAATTATTCTTAAAGGAGCTAGATCAAAAAAGAATATGTACTGTATGATTCCATTTACATAAAGTTCTCAAAAACTCAAAGGAGTCTATATTGAGAGAAAGCAGACCAGTGGCTGCTGGGGCCAGGGAAGAGTGAGAAGGGAAAGGGATGAATTTCAAAGGGTTACGAGGACACTTAGTGCAGTGATGGATATGTTGTAATTGTGGGGATGGCTCTGTGTTATGCACACATAAATGCTTATCAAATTGTCACACTGCAGATATGTTCTTTTATTGTATGTCAGTTATACCTCTCTAAAGTGGATAACAAGAAATAAAGGAACAGGGAAAAGGAAAAAGAAAGGGAGGAGGGCAGGAGGAGAAGGAGAAAAAGGGAAAAAGGAAGAAAGGAAGAAAATAAGCAGGGAGGGAGGGAATGAAGGAGGGAAGGGAAGAGAAATGAAGAAAAAGACCTAGACTTGAAGGCAGATGTGGGCTGAGGTCTTGGATCTGCCTTTACTGGGTGTGCTCCTGTGGGGAAACTGCATAACCTCTCTGAGCCTCAGTTTTCTTTTTCTTATGATTTGTGATAAATAATACCCATCTTGTACATTGATAGTGTGTACATTTTTTGTAATATGTAAAATGCTCTGTAAATATTAGACTTTTTTGAATATTATTGATAATATTTCAAAGGCAGATAAAAATGGCAGCAATTTGGGGCATTTTCCTCCCATTTTGGGGAAAAGTGTGGAGTCCTTTAGGATGTAGTGGAGACAAGCAGAGATGCTTCTCTTTTGCTGTGAGATGCGAAATAACACCTGAAACCTGTTAGACTCAGATGTACAGCAAATGTAGCTCAGCCGCCCCCTGCTTGGGGTCCACAGGTCCTAATGTGCAATGCTAATTAATGTGGGCAGCAGAGTGCAGCTTGCAAGGATGTGCATTTCTGTGGGCTTTCCCTAACTGAGTAACTGAGACGGAAATGGCAATGAATTCTTAATGCATGGCACATATTATGCATCAGTCTATTTTTAAACAAAAGGCATGCCGTGAGTTTTCCCTGTGAGCTAGAATACGTTTACGTTCATCGAAAGGTGGCCATCCATTGCTTAGATAACTTATAGAGCTCTTATAAATGTAAAAACTGTATAAAGGAATTGTTTGCTTAGAAAACACATGTGCACTGTTCAGAAAGATGGCAGTGTCTCTTTCCCTTCCATTGGCATCTACTGCTTGGCTCGCCCAGGCGTGGATGTGGGCACAAAGCACACAGCCATTTAAAGTCTAAATCAGACTTTAATAAGGGAATGCCATGTTTCAATTAAAAGCTTCTCTTCATCTCCCTTTCTTGTGCCATCAAGTGAAAGAAAAGCCAGCTTTATAATTATGTGGCTGCCTCGGCTTCAGGTTTTATCTGTGATCTCCTGCTTTCCTTCCACAGCCTCCTCTCCTCTCCGCCTTCCTTCTCTGACATCCTCCGTGTCCATCAGGAGTGGACAGGATGGTGAACTTGGGTCCTGTTGATCTTGGCGAAGCCACTCAGTGGTGGTGGCCCTATAAGTGTAGGGTGACAGGCAAGACCTAAAGTAAAATTAAGCCAGTGGCTGCAGTGAGAAGCGTTTCTCATACTGGACCTTCCTGCTGGTCTGGTTGGGTGGACCGTTGGGTGGTTTTGGCTTCAAAGCTTGGCTGGGCCTGGGACACGTGGGACGTGGCTGAGCTGTCCCCTCCTGTCCATGGCCCTCTGCTGCTCTCTGCCCCCTTGAGCTCTTTTCTCTCAGTTGTCAGGAACTGACACAAAGCAGCTGCCCACCCTCGTTGAAGACTTGGCCGCGTTGCTGGCCAGTCTCCCCCAGTGTGTGCCCCATGGTGGCCACTGACATCTTTCCAATCATAGCTGTAAGTGCACTGCTCGTCACGGAATGCCGAGTCCATGAAGCCATGTGGATGTTGGGGACCACCACATTGTCCTGGGAAGCCTGTGGAGAGCGGTCATGCCACAGAGTAAAGCTGTGAGTTCTGGTTTGCTAGCTGCTGGAATCCTATATACCAGAAACAGGACGGCTTTTAAAAGGGGAATTTATTAGGTTGCAAGTTTACAATTCTAAGGCCGTGAAAATGTCCAAATTAAGGCAAGCCTCTAGAGGCATGCAGGGCAAGATACTTGATTCAAGAAGGTTGATGATGTTCACGGTTTCTTTCTCAGGTGGAAAGGCACATGGTGACATCTGCTAGCTTTCTCTCCTGGCTTCTTCATTGGCTTCCCCAGGGCTTTGTCTGTTCTGTTGGCTCTGCTGTTTCTGGTGGCTCTCCAGCTTCCCTCTTAAAATGGTTCCCTCTTAAAGGGCTTCAGTAAGCAACCCCACCTTGAATGGGTGGAGACACAGCTCCATGGAAACCATCCAATCAAATGTTACCATTCACAATTGGGTAGGTCACATCTCCTTGGAAACAAACAGAAAGATCCCGCCCAGCAACACTGAATGAAAATTAACGGGCACATGGCTTTTTGGGGGTACATAATAGCTTCAGACCAGCACACTGTGCTATTCTAGTTCTTTTCTGGAGGTGATGTCTGGGGGTTGTCTTGTCTCTGGAGAGCCTGGTTCCTGTTTGATCACCTGCCCCATGCGTTGTCCATGGTGGAGCTAGGCCTGGTCTGGGTTAGTGGTGGAGGTGAGACTGAAGGTCCCTCTACGGCGTCTGGGTTCCCAGGGCCGAGAACAGAGTACCACAGGGTTGGTGACGTAAGACGACAGAAGAGGATTCTCTCACGTTCCGGAGACCAGAAGTCTGAAGTCACGGTATCTGCAGGACCTGGCTCCCCAGGAGGGTCTGGGAAGGGCTCCTTGCTGGACCTGTGAAGCTTTGGGTGGTGGCTGGCAGTCCTGGGCCCCATGGTGGGGCTCACCCCAGCTGTCACGGTTGCATGGCCTTCCTCTCCCGTGCCTCTGTGTGTCCTCGCCTCTTCTTGCGGGGACACCACTGTTGCACTCAGGGCCCACCCTGACCCAGTATGGGCTCACCTTCAGTTATACCATTAAGACCCTATCTCCACAAAGGGCACGTTCTCAGGTCCCTGGTGGACGCGGGTTTTGGAGTCGCCGTTCAATCCAGGCTTGAAGACAGAGAAGCTATCGATAATTCTTTCATGACAAAAAGGAAATGCACCATTGGATAGAGAGTATATTTTTAAAACTTTTTATTTTGAAATACTTTAAAATCTACAGAGCAGTTATAAAACTAATACAGAGGACCCCAAGATACCCTATCCCTGCAGATACCTAGATCCACCAATTCTAATGTTTGGCCTCCCTTGTCATATCATTCTTTCTATCCAAAAGTCTTTTAGTCTACCCATCCATCCATCCATCCATCCATCTGTTTTCTGAACACTTGTGTTTAGGTTGTCATGCCCCATGAACACTTAATACCACCATGTCCATTCCTGAGAACATTCACTATGGAATCACCTTGAGTACGGTTCTCAAGATCAAGAAACTTCACATTTATATGAGGTTACAGTCTCTATTCCAATTTTTCCATATGTCCAAAAATGTTCTTTTGGGCCTTTTCTCCTCCATTATTAGATCCCATACAGGATCATATATTGCATTTAATTATCATTTTCTCTTTAGTTGCTCATTCTTTTTTTTTTTTAATGTAGTAACATGTAGACAACATAAACTTCCCCATCTCAACCACTCCCAAGTGGAATTACTCATATTCATGCTAATGTGGTCCCCTCACCACCTTCCATTACCAAAAACAGAAACCCTGCAAGCATTGTGCACGAACTCTCCATTTCCCCTGTCAGCACTCTGTCTCTAGGGGCTTGAACATTCTCTGATATTTTCTGTGCTGTTATTATAGGGCCTAACTTTAGCATCCTAAATCTTTAACAGAATCCTTTGCTTTGAAACAGCTCAACTTCAGTAGTGTACACATACTGTGTTCCTTTACCCCTCTGTTCCCTCACCTGTGTGTAGTTCTTGTCACAGATTGCATGCTTGTACATTATGGGTCTAGAACCCCTGAATTTATCATTACATTTTATGCACTTGCCTTTTCAACTCTGTAGGAAGGAAAAAGTAGAATTACACACAGAAGTACAGTAGCACTGACCTTTATATTTACCCATGTCATTAGTCTCACCAGAGAGCCTTCCTTCTTTCTTACAGTTTCAATCTTTTGTCTGTTGTCCTTTTCCTTCAACCTGGAGAACTCTCTTCAGCATCTCCTATAGGGCCTGTCTAGTGGTGATGAACTTCCTCAGCTTTTATCTGGGAATGTCTTAATCTCTCCTGCGTTTTTGAAAGATAGTTGTACAGAGTGTAGAAATCTTGGTTGCCATTTTTTTTTGCTTTCAGCACTTATGTCTTCCCACTGCCTTCTTGCTTCCATGGTTTCTGATGAGAAATTAGCACATAGTCTGTGCTAATGATGTGCATTTAGTTTGTGCCTGGTATGTGACTAATTGCGTTTCTCTTGGAGTTTTCGGAATTCTCTTTCTTAGGCACTTGGCAGTTTGACTATGATATGCTATGGTGTAGATCTATTTGGGTTTATCCTGTTTGAAGTTTTTTGAATGTTTTGAATGTGCACATTCATGTCTTTTGTTAAATTTGGGGAGTTTTCAGCCATTATTTCTTTGAATATTCTCTTTGACCCTTTCTTTCTCATTTTTTTCCTTCTGGGACTCCCACAGTGTGCATATTGGTACACTTGATGGTGTCCCACAGGTTCCTCAAACTCTGTTCACTTTTCTTCACTCTCTTTCTTCTGCTCCTCAGGCTGGATGATTTCAATTGTCTCATTTTTATGATAACTGATTCTTTCTTTTGCCAGCTTCAATTTGCTGTTAAACCCCTCTAGGAAATTTAAAATTTGTTACTGTTGTCTTGAGCTCTGTTTGATTCCACTTTATAATTTCCATGTCTCTCGATAGTCTCTTTGTGTTCATCTGTTGTTTTCTTTAGTTCTTTGTCCATATTTTCCTTTAGTACTTTAAGCATCTTCAGGAGCATTTTAAAAAATTTTTATTTATAATATCCCATGTTTGGTCCTCCTCGTTGTTGGTTTCTAATGCTTTAATCTTCTCCTTTGCCTGGGTCATTACTTCCTGTTTCTTGGTATGCTTGGCAATATTTTGGACATTTTGGTATTTTAATGTGTTATCAGTGGAATTAAGACTCTGGGGTGTCTGTTCCTTAAGTTGTTTACAACTGGTACCATGGAAACTCTTCTTTGAATGCCAGGAGCTAAGAACTACAGCTGTAACAAACCAAACAATAGAAATTAGAAACAAAAAAATAGAACACCTTTCCCAGCCTTTGCAGACTGTCCTGCTCACATGCTCTCCTTCAGGACTTATTCATACAGAGAGTTTGGAGAACAGCTTCTGGCCATATCCTAAGTGTCTTTCTGGCCCTTTCTGCACTTGCATCCTGTCTCCATGCATTTGGGGCCTATGAATTCCCTTGTTTATGTGGATGTGATTGTCCCCTCCTCCCTGGGAAACAGTTTCCTCAGGGTCCTGGGCCGTGCACTGTGTGTCCTGCAGCCAACCATCCTCTGCTGTGACTGAGCTTCTGTGGAAGGTCTGGAGTTGCACCTCCTATACGCAGGGCAAGTTCTGGGACAGTGAGTCCCTCAGGTGCCACCAGAGAGACTGGACCAGACACACACTACCAGCATGTGCACAGGGCTTACTCTGCTCCCTCCAGAACTGGGACCAGGACCAGCACTGGGCATGTGGTCCAGCTCTGCACTGAGCCAGTAACAGGTGGGGCCAGCCAGGGTGCTCCGAGATCCACCGCTTTTAGGTGGCCTTTCTCTTGATTTGACCCTCGCCCTGTTACTGCAATCCCTTAACTGTTTCCTGGAAGATGGAAAAAGATGTTTCTGTCTGTTCTTGCTGGTTGCTCAAAATGTCTTTGGGTGGAGAGAGCTCTGAAGTATCCCATTGCGCCATCTCTATTGGGCTGAGGTCTCATCACTATTCTATTTATGCTGCAGGACAGGTGATGTTTAGACAAGGCATAGAAGTATGTCCTGTCTCTCACTCCCCTGCTGCAAACCTGCAGAACATTGGAGCCTGATGGGAGAGTCTCTGACTTGGAAGGAACCCAGGACTCTTTTCCCCCCTCGCTTCAGGAACCCTCTCAGTGCCCACCCAAAGCCTTTTGTTGAACATTTTCCGCGAGCAAGGACTCCCTACCCTGCCTGTTACTGGATAGTTCCATTGGAAATCTTTCCTTCTAATAACCTAGTCCATCCTCCTGAACCAATAGATCAAATACTACCTTCTAGAACCTCTGAGAAGAAAGAGAATCTTCTTTCTGCTTGAACACCTTCAAGCTGTTCAGATGGTTCTCACAACTCCAATAAAACTTTCATCCACCAAGCCAAAAAAAAAAAAATACTCCTTTCAATTTTTTTTCACTAAATCTCTCGTACGGTTTTGCACAATTACCTATGCATTTTAAGCCCTTAGGAAATGTTTGAATTGACAAAATCCTAACACCAATGATATTCTGAATCCCGCCGAGAACCTGCTGACAGCTATTACCTCCTCCGACTCCGCTGTGCGTCGCAGGGAAGGAGCAGCGACTCCTGCGACCGGCGATGCTGAGCATGGCTCCAGCTGGCTGAGTGTAAACCTCTGCGTGAACCTTCTCCTCCTGCCCAGATTGGTTGACCGATGGGCACTGAGCTAGATGTTGCTTTTTCATCGAAATTTGCATCAATGCTCAAAGAAATAAGTTGAGGAGGAAAAGGCTTGTTTGGGTAAAGCAACCTAAAATGGAAGATCTAGGAAGAAAGTGTGAATTTTGAGAAGAAGATAAGTTCTTTTATCCATGAGAACAGCTAGAAACTGTAGTTGTAGTTCATTTTCATTCATTTTATTAGCTGGTTGATTTCTGTTTATATCAGGTAGGTTATGGTCACGGAATATGATATTGCATATTTTTCTCTTAACTTCTGGTTACATATATGACAGCAGATAAAGATGTAAAATAATATGCTGTTTCCTGGCATTTGAAAATAAAGGAAGGGTGGAGGAATGTTTGTAGTGAAAATTCTGAAATGTGAAGCTGAAGAAGATGTAAAATATGTGAACTTATAAAATACAAATATTGGCTCATTAGTGATAATACGTGTCTAGGGATCTTGTTTATCTGAAGTCGTTCATCTGAAATCAAACCAGGCCCCTGTCCACTGAACAGTCTCGAAATGAAAACAAACACCCCATTGAAAATGGTGAAAAGATTTGAGCAATAATGATATATGGATGACTAAAAAACTCATGAAAAGATGTTCAACATTATTTTCCATGAGGGATATGCAGTTTGGAAACATTAGATACCATCCCACATCTACTGGCATGACGAAAATCATGCCAAAGGAATCATGTCCCAGAGCTTCTAATGTTTGTTATTTGCACCCTGCCTGTCATTGCAAGTAATTGTCAGCCCCCTTGAGGACCTTGGAGGGAGCTTCTTAGACTTGACTGGTTGAAGGACACATTGTGGGAGGCTGTTACAGGGGCCTGACCAGCTCCCCGCAAGCTGCTGGCCAGCGAGTGGCATCGATTCTGTCCCTGCATTCAGCTGTGATGTCAGCACTTCACCAACATGCATTAGTAGTGAGCCAGGCGAACCACACCAGAGTACACTGAGGATAGGAATTGTTGTGTGAAGGTTTCTTTGTGTTAGTTCCATGTGTATTTATTGAGCGCCTCCTGTATACCAGGCACTGTTCCAGGCTCCTGGACTGCACAGTAGACAGAACAGACACAGGTCTTGACCCCGTGAGGCCAGCACTCCAGCTCGTGGGGAAGAGAGGCCACGAGTCACAGGCGCGCTCCGTGAGCTGCGTGGTCTGTAGGACACGATGAAGAAGGCAGAGGTGGTGAGGACTCGTGGGCCGGCTGTGGGTGCGGCTTTAGGTAGGAAGGACGGGGCTGCCCTCTCCCTGCCACGTGAGAGACTTGGAGGAGGGCAGAGCTGATCAGGTGGGTGTCTGGGGAAATTGCGTTTGGGCCAAGGGGCAGTCCTTGCAGAGGTGCCGCGAGAGTTTGTGGAGTGGCCCAGTGGCCTGCGTGTCTGCAGCAGGAAGCTGTGGGAGCAACCCTGTGTGAGGGGCAGGGCTGGGCTGCTGATGGGCCGTGGGAGGGTTCCGGCCTCATTACAGGTGAGATTGGGGCCCCCACTTGGTTCTGGGCAGAGAACTGGCCCATGTATGGGTTATACATGAAACATTCTGGAACAAGGGCTAGGAGAAACTGTCCTGGGATGAGCTCTGGCAAACTCCCAAGAAGGAATTTTCTGCTTTCAGTATGTTGGGAATAAATGGAAAGTCCCCAGATGGGCTTTTAAATTTTTTTAATTGGTTCAGCAAACCTCAGTGAAAAAAGGAGTCTTGGAGCTTTTTAAAGATGCAGTTTCTTGGTCCTGCTCCAGACCCTGCTCGACCAACTGTGTGGTTTACCAAGCAGTGCAGTTGATAGTTTATGCTCAGGAGCATCTGCAAACCCCTGGCTGTCTGAAAAGGTGTGGGTGCCGCTCCTGGCTCCCCAACAGTGGGGCCTCGGGCCAGCCCCCCGAGCCCCTGCCTGTGTGCAGAAGCAGTCTCGAGTGCTCGTGAGCTCCCCGTAATGCTCCCAGAGAGCGCTGGGCATTGCTCGAGTGCACATATCTGACACGGGACTGAGGAAGTGTCCACATGGGCCTTTTGCTGGAGACCCTGGCTGTTTGCTAAGTGTCACGGAGAGCCTTGGGGTCCTGGGGGGTGTGACGTGTTCAGGCCCCTTTGATCCAATTAATTATAGGGAAGCGTGAAAAATATGCTGAGTGCTTGACTTTTGGCTCTGGTTTGGCTTGGCATCTCGCATCTCTGTTGGCCCCTCTCTAGCTTCTGAACCCACGGTTGTCACCTCCAGAAACACCAGGTTCCCAGCACTTTCCATGGGGTGAACAGAAAAGGGGCAGGAAACAATGGGTCTGGTTTTCCTCCTGGCTTTCTCTGTGTAATGGAATGCCTCAAATGACCTCACTCCCTGCTGGCAATGGGCTGAGGGCCCCACAGAGAGCCTGGGAACCTGCCTGGTGTAGGAGACTGTTGGTGATCATCAGGGGAAAAGAAATGGGGCTATCTTAAATCCAGTGCTCTAATTTGTTTTAATATGTAGATTTCTAAAAATTGAGTTTTAATTGAGTTAGGGAGGCTGAAGGAAAAAGTACGTTCTGTGATCTAAGGAAAAAGTTCTGGGTTGTTGAAGGGAGATAATTACAAACATTTTAATAGAGAAGAGTAATAGGCTTACAGATGAGAAAGGATAATGTTAGAGGCAGGCGCTGTGTATAAGACCCGGGTCTGAGGGTTCCGGGACCTGGGACTGCGTGCCGGAGGACCCAGAGCTCAGAGTCAGGGCACCCGGGGCTGCGTGTCGGGGGACCCAGAGCTCAGAGTTAGGGGACCCGGGGCTGTGTGTCGGGGGACCTGGGGCTGCTGCGTGTCGGGGGACCCAGAGCTCAGAGTCATGGGACCCGGGGCTGCATGTCGGGGGACCCAGAGCTCAGAGTCGGGGGACCCGGGGCTGCATGTCGGGGGACCCAGAGTTCAGTCAGGGAACCCAGGGCTGAGAGTTGCGGGACCCGGGGCTGAGTGTTGGGGGACCCAGAGCTCAGAGTCGGGGGACCCGGGGCTTGTGTTGGAGGACCCAGAGCTCAGAGTTGGGGGACCCGGGGCTGCGTGTTGGGGGACCCGGGGCTGGCAGTTGGGGGATGGGCTGGGAGTCAGGGCGAGCAGGGACCACCACCAGTGATTAGAGCCCCCGGTACAGAGCGCTCCCGCGTTCCGAGACCTGTGAGAAACACTTCCCCTCTCCTGTCACTGCCTTGTGCTGCCCACGCGGAGCTGGACGCTTGGAGAGAGGGGGCCCATGGCATCACCCAGCAGCTTGTTGGACAGGGGCAGGCAGGTGGTCCAGTGGCTGCAGAGTTCCCACTCAGAGCCTGAAGCACCGTGGCCTCGGGTCTCCCTTTCTCGTGAAGCCCTGTGCGCATGGCCACAAGTGGGGGACGGTGGGGTGGGCTCCCTGCACGGGAGGAGGGCTGGCAGTGCTACATGCCTTTAGTCACCTTGTGGAATTGCACGATCGGGGCTGCACGCCTGGAGAGGGGCTGCGCGGACGTTCCTGTGTGGCTGGCACACGCTGACCATGTGGACACAGTTATCAGCTTCTGGACTGTGCTGTTCCTTTCCCTGAGTTCCACCTTTGCAATAAGCACATCTTGGGGGGGACAGTGGCTAACGCGACTTCCTAGGATTGAAACCTATTTGCATGTCGATGGACAATGCCCAGGACATTGAAAGCATTTTTGCAGGCGGGAAGTGTTTAAATTGCGTCAGCCCTGCCCCTGCTTGACCGATGCTCCTCATCTGCAGGGAGCTGCTGACCAGGGTGGCACAGTTCCCCGTGAGCTTCTCACTGGGTGCCAGACATCCCTGGTTTTGGGTCTTACCAAGGAGCCCGGCAGCTTGCATGTTGTGGAGCAGCGGGGCAAGAGGCAGCCACAGTGGGGTGGGACACTGGAAATGAAAGTGACCCCGAAATGCTGCAAGCACCGTAGAGTACTGAGATTGAAATGGAAGCGCTCATTGGTATTTAGTCCCGTGGTTTGGTGACTTGGGCTGGGTGTCTGTCCTGGCACACTGGCCAGTTCTCAGTCCTGGCTGAGGCATGTGCCAGCCTGAAGCCGGATTATCATGAGTACCTGACTCGGTGCAAATGGGGCTCTGACCCGGCCACACAGCAGAGGAGCTGGCCCCAGAGTGATTAAATAGAAAAGATGGCCACTAGGATCACATCAGGTGGTGCCGTTTCCTCCGTGGCTGGCAGCCGGCATGGCGGAGGGTGGCAGAGGGATCTCTGCATGGAACTGCCATGGACCCCCGCTTTGGGGTGGAAGTCAGGGCAGGAGGCATCTCGTCCACTGGCTCCTCTACAAATGCCACACCCTCCTGAGCCCCAGCCCAACTTCCCACGGTGGTAAGAGGTAGACAGAGGACACCCTGCTGCTCTAGAGAAGTAAGTGATGCTGGAGGATTCCAGTTGTGTGGTTGTGAAGATGCACACTCCCTCCCCGAGACCCTTCCCCCACGCATCTGTGACCCAAGCATGTCTCCAGGGTGGTGACAGCTTCTCCTTGGGGCTGGGGCCCTGGGGCTGGGGTCCGGGGGCTGATGGTCCTGGGGTCCTGGGGCCCTGGGGCTGGGGTCCTGGTGCTGGGCCGTGGGGCTGGGGGTGCTCTCTCTCCTCTCCTGTCCCTCACCGGGGTGAGGTGTAGGTCGAGGTCAGGGTCACCAGCTCTTTAGGACAGCCCCAGCCCTGATCCTGACCCTGACCCCGACCCCAGCCCCAACCCCTTGTGAAGGCGCCATCCCTGTGGCTGCGCAAGGACAGCGGGACCCCTTGTGCCTCAGCATTACCGTAACCGGCCGCCAGGCCCCTGACCTGCCTCTGGGAGGAAGGGGTGTGGGCCCGGCATGGAGCCCACCAGCGGATTCCAGAGGAGCTCCTGGTTAGGGGGCGAGGGTGACCGTCTTGCCCAGCCCACACCCTCCCACAGGAACCTCTGTTTTTACAGCTCCTCCATTTCCAGGCAGCGGTCAGGGCCTGGTGGCTGGACCTGGGATGGGCATCTATGTTTCTGACTCAGTGTCCTGAGGCCACTGCGGCCAGCACATTGGAGAAGCTGCCTCTCTGTGGCTCTGGGCTTTGGTGGCCGAGCTCCGCCCAGGGTTTTATGGAGAGTAACAACGGCCCTCCGAGCAGCTGGCCTCTGGACGAGCCTGGGGCATGAGTGACCCGGGTCTCCGTGGTGGCCAGCAGGTCAGACGTCCTCTGAAATGGAGTCATTGGCCTTTTCCTGAAGAACAGCTGGCCTGCCTTCCTCATGTGCTTGTCTGCACAGCTGCCCGCGCATTCCCGTCCCTTTCCATGGCGCATGGCCCAGTGGGTTTTGTCCAGGAAGGACGTCGTTCTTTGGCCCGCGGACATCTGGTCTGCCTCTGAATTCGGGTGGTGTCAGTGCCACTGTGTGTGCTTTTGAGGTGATGGGTTTTGCTTTGTTTTTACGCATGGGCAGGCACCAGGAATTGAAGCCGGGTCTCCTGCATGGCAGGCAAGAGCTCTGCCGCTGAGCCACCGTGGCCCGCCTGAGGTGCTTGGTTTTAAAAGAACGTTCTTTAGGGTCCCTCATATCCTACTTCATAAGACCTGTCAGCCCACCCGGGGAGAAAGCTGGCTGAGCTCAAGGTCTCTTTCTGTCTTCCCTTCTCTGCTTTCCATAGTTACCATTAATTGAGCACCTACCGCTTAACAGATAGCTGGTATCCATGCTCTTATTTTACTTACGCATTTGAAAGATTATTGCTGTTGGCTCTAGATGAGGAAACTGAAGGGAGGAGAGATGAAATGATGCCCATGGGCAACCAGTTGGTAAGCCAGGGGCAGGGCTGTGCCCCAGTCACCGGGGATTCTGCAGAACCACTGCCTGGCCTCGTGAGCTGAAAAAATGCAGAGTTTCTCCCCTCCCTCCCCCTCCCAGCCCCAAGCTTGGTGTCTGTTCCTTAGCAGAATATGAGTTTGATGCCCAGCAAGTTTTTGGCAGAGAGACAGCAATCCAAAATGTTCCATTTCTGGAATGGCCACGTACCTACAAATAAGTCCTGATATCGGGGTTGAAAGGAGACGTGTCCAGGTGTATTGATTGGCTTATGGCCTGTGGAGTCCATCCCTTTGCTCTGAAATGTTAAGATCAAACGAATGATTTGGGAACTATAGAATACAATACAAATGAAAAGTACTAGTGTCATAAAATGAACTCTAAGGGAAATTCTGTAAGTGATTGACTGGATTCACTGACTTCTGCTAAATGAGATCAACAGGTGGGGATGGAAGAGGTTTTGGTTTGAGAATAGGGTCGTGAAAAGGCTCTGGAGTACCCAGTTGTTTGTAGGAAGTTTCAGTCTTTGAAATCTGCAGGACCCATGAACGTGAGGCGCGTTTTCATGTTGGTACGAGGCCCTGTGAGGTCTTGTGAATTTGGAGTGTAGGCTTCTCCGTGTTCCAGCCACGGCTTTTTTTCTGAAGGTGCGTCTCTCTTTTATGTGTGAAAGCCCTTTGCATTTGCCTGTTCCCTGTCGTCCTCTCTTCAAGCAGATGTGAACGTGGAGAACCAGAGACGGCAGTGTGGGACGCGGCCATTCCATGCCCTAATGAGATCCCCCCCAAAAGACCCCAGGCCGGCTGGAGCACTGTGGCCCAGCACTCTCCCTCTTCCGCTCCTGTGGCCAGTGGCACGAGCAATCTGTTAATAACAATGAAAAATCCGGAACTAATTAATTAGAAAACGAGGGCCAGTGATCTCAGCTGCAGGAACAGTGTTTTGGCACAGGCTGGCTCTGTTCTCTCACGGACACTTCAGTGCAATGCGTGCGGCACATTTTATTCAAGTTAAGCTTTAAATGACGGTGGAGGCTGATGTGAATTAAATGTTCCCATGAAGCTATGGTTTTGTGAGCTGTAGCTATCGAAAACGCTTTCTGTGAATTATTTTCCCTTCCCTTGGATGTTATTGAGATCATTGTTCACATTAGCTGGAAATTAAGTAGAAATAAGGAGATAAATTCCATTCTGAGTGTGGAAATAGAACTTGGAG
>PVIY010018168.1:0-48086 GCA_004026745.1 Myrmecophaga tridactyla | reverse complement strand
ACAAAGTCAATATACAAAACTCAATTTTATTTATATATATTAAGAGCAAACAATGGAAAATTAATTTTTAAATCCCATATACAGGAACATTGCAAATATTAAATACTTAAGGATCAATTTAATGAAATAGTAACAATATTATTAATATAAATTAATTCAAATGAATGCTTGACATAAACCTACAAGAGAAAACTATAACTTTTCTAGAAGGAAACATAGGAGAAAACTATTGTAAACTTTGGATAGGGGAAGATTTCCTAGGAAAACACAAAAAGCTTAAATCATAAAAGAAAAAAATTTATAAATTAGAGTTCATCAAAATTAAAAACTTTCACAAAAGACATAGTTAAGATAATAGTAACATTTAAAAAATAACAAAATCCAAAAATGGGAAGAAATTATTCACTATACATATATCTAATAAAAAACTGATGTCCAGAATTTTAAAAAATAATTCTTATAAATCAGTAAACAAAGAAACAAACAACTCCCCAAAATGGAAACAAAATATTTGAACAGATGCTTCACCAAAGAAGATAATACAAATATTCAGTGAATAAATGGCAAGATGTAAAACATCATTAGCCACTAGGAAACTGCAAATTGAAACCACAATGAGGAATCACCACATAGCCCGTAAAATAACTAAAATGAAAAAGACAAAATATCAAATGTTGGTGAGGAAGTAAAGTAAATGGAACCTTTGTACATTGCTGTAGGAATAAACAATAGTATAAATACTTTGGAAACAGTTTGGCAGATTTGTTTCCTAGTGGCTTTTTTTTTTTCTGTAATTTTAACAGGTTCTTACTATATGAGCAGCAATTCTATTCTACTCTTTGGCATTTACTAAGAGAGAGAGTCATATGTCCACACAGAAACTTGAACCCAAATGTTTCTAACGGCTTCTTTCATAATAGCCCCAAGTTGAAAACAAGCCACATGCTCATCAGCAGTTGACTGGATAAACAAATTATAGTATATCTACTACACAGGAATACAAAGGAACAAATCATTGATACATGCAATAGCATGAATGAATTTTTAAAACATTATGCTGAATAAAAGAAGCCAGACACAAAAGATTTCATTCTATATGATTAAATTTGTATGAACCCTAGAAAAGGAAAATCAGAACACATTATAGTATCTAAGTTAATTACTAAAGTTCTGTTTATGATCATTTTAAACTTGGAGAATAAAATTAAACAGATTGCAGCCAGTATGTTAGAATATTTTGTTAAAAATGAGGTATTTTTGTGCCTTAAAAAGTTGAACCAAAGCGATACCATTTATGGTAAGGATTCCTGTGGGAAGATTTGGGTAAAATGCAAACAGGATAACTGTAGTCAGCATATTTTGGAAAAGAAATCTTTGGAAGTGTCTCCTTTTTAAACTCGGGTCCTTGAATCTGAAAAGAATTTATGAAAGGGATTCAATGAAAGAGATCAGTGGTGGCCTAGAGACAAGATAGGCTAGGATGTTGACGAAAGGGAAGAGGTACAAGGGCATCTCTTGGGATGGATATATTCTATAACTTGATTATGGTGGGGGTTACACTAGTGTAAGCTTGCTGGTACACTTAAAATTAATGCATTTATTATTATATCTTGATACAGTTTTTCTTAAGATAAAGGGTGCTCTCAAAATGGCAGATTTAATTCCTACATCTATAAAATGAAAGAAAAGGAAGGAAGAAGCAGCAGTACTGGCACACTATTTAGAGACTGGGAAGCAATTATAGCATAGAGATACAGAGCTTATAAGTTCTAGTGTCAGACTACCTGTGTTAGAGTCCCAGCTTTCTCACTTAACTAGGTGTATGACCTTGGAAAAATTAATTAACCTTTCTGGGCCTGAGTTTTCTGACCTGAAAAAGAAAGCTACTATAGTATATAGTTCATATTATTGCTCAGAACAGTTTTTTGCTTGCCCATGATATTATTAGAAAGTATCTGCCAGAATTAAAAGTTGAGTTAAAAATTGGTTGCCTGAAGAGAGGAACTTGGACTTAGGGAGGGTTACAGTGCAAGAATACTGCTTTTCAACATAAACCCTCTTATAGGCTTCGATTTTTAACCAGGTGAATACACTGTTTTACCTTTATAAGTTTAAAAAGAAAGAAAAGACAAATATATCAACAGAAAAGAAGCATACCAAATACATGAAATAGTAGTTTACAAAAGAAGATATACAAAGAATTCCTATGCTTATGAAACAATGTCCAGTATCACAAATCAAAACAACAAAGTATAATTTTTGGCATGTCAGATTGGCGAAGATCAAAACAAATAATAACAACTAACATGGGAAAGAATTTGAGGAAGCATCCTCAAATTCTTCAGCGTATTTAGCGTATTCCTATATACTGAAGGAAGGAGTGTCAACTGATACAAGCTTAATGTAGGAAACTTAAACAATAAACGTCAAAATTTTTTATTTGTATAACCTTTGAAAGTGACTAAATTAACCCCAGGACTAGATTAGTATGAACATTTATGAATATTTATCTCAAATTTGTTAATATTTGCAAAAACAAAAATGAAAAGCCAAGCAATATAAACAGTTAAATAAATTAGAATACATCTATTACAATTACACAATGGAATAATTGGTGGAAATCAATAATGATGATATATTTCTATATTTATTGAGTTTGAAATATGTATGTTCAAAATTTAATACGACATGAGAAGACCAGGTTATAAAATAACATAACATTTACTTTTTGTTAAGAGTGCATTTGTAGGTTTCAAGGGAAAAAAACATTCTGGAATGATTTTTACCAAAGTAATAATAATAATTATTAATAAATAATAAGATATGAGTATAATTTTTATTTTTTTAAAGCTGTGTCAATATCTGAACTTTTACAATGATCATATATTAAATTTAATCCACATTTTTAGTTATATATTTAAAGGTATGCATCAGTTTGCTTAAGTCCTAGCCTTTCCAATAAGTTAGTGCTGTAAAAGATTTTAAATTTAGCAAAATTACCATAGCCTTTTCCTATTTATTCTTTTGTGACCACACTGATAAAAACACAGGGTGATTCAGACACCAGGAGCACTTGCATTATCCCACATTCTGATCTCTTTGAACTGGCCTGTTGCCTGATTCATGAGTTGTGATATCATAGTTTGTGAGGATGCATACTTAAGTAGGCAGAGGCATTAAGCAATATTAAAGTCAATGCAAAGAAAATAAATAAATAAATTATAAAGTGCATAGAAGAAGGCAAAAAATGTTAAATGTAAGGATTTTTTAATAAAAGCATTCCAGAACTCTTCAGTACATATTATAGTAAGCTATTTAGATGATTGGTAAACTTCTGTTTATGATCATCTAAACTTGGAGAATAAAGTTAAACAGGTTCCAACCAGTATATTAGAATACTTCCCAAAAAATAATGTGATCTTTTTTGTGCCTTGAAAGGTAGAACCAAAAGTGATGCCATTTATGGTTAGGATTCCTGTAGGAAGCTTTGAGTTAAAATGCAAGCAGGATAACTGTACTCAGCATATCTTGGCAAAGAAGTGTTTTGAATTCTCTCCTTTGTAAACATCCTTGGATAAGATAAAGTAGCTGCCAAAATAATTAGATCCTCACTCCTCTGATTGGATTCTAGGGCAAAAAAGCCATTGAAGGCTAAGCCCCCACTTTTGTTTAATGAGCCTTTGGGCAGATGGGCTGGTCAAGAACAGGCCTGCTTCTAATGGTTGAGTTTGAGGACATGTAAGGAGAATGGAGGAGGTACTACAAGAATTCTGAACTCTGACTAGGGACTTGGACCACTTCAAAGCACAAATTGGTTGCATTCAGCCCAAATTGACCCCAATAAATTTCCCTGTTAGAAAATTACAACCAACAGAAAATGAAGACCCAGCAACAGGCATAAGCTCATATCTGTGAGCCCTATGAATATTTTTCATTAAAGTAAATGGACAATTTCTGCCACTTTTACCCTTTTAAGTAACTTTAACTGAAGGAGAGAGAATGCCTCCCAAGCTAATAGAGTTTTACTATAACTTTACTGAACATATCTACATATCTAAAGGAAGAATTTGAGATTCTGCAAATATGCTAGTTGATACTGAAATTCAAGTAAAAGAAAAAGTAGAGAAAGAAATTTTCACTACATCCTATCCAGCACTGTCCAGAGAAGAGAAAGTTTTGAGAAGTTCAAATCTCTTGTTAAAGGAACTCCTGAGTTGAATTGGATGCTGGGATTCTAGCCAATGGACTTCTTGATATTCTAGTCATAATGAATAGATCATCTCTGTTAGGTGTGCATAAAAGTTACTGAAAACTTCTTTCATCTAATCCCCCTCTTGGATTTTGTGTTAATCATCCTTCTATTATGATTCAGTAGGTCTTCTTTGTAGGGAGAAAATTGGTTCTTTACATAGACTTCTATTCTTAGAACTTTGTTGTTTTGCATTATAAACTAATAAAGTACCATTCAGATTTTAGGTATATGTTTCATGAATTTATATAGGATAAATTTGTCCCTGGGATTTGCAAGATGAGACCCTGAACCCCAGGAAATCATGATGCCATCCTGCAAATCCTCTTGGGAGATAGCCAGCTGAATTGCCCTTGGCAATCTCTTTAATTCTGCCATTTGCCACTGTTCATGACTATGAAACATTTTTAATTTCTACAGCTCTCTAGAATAAAATCTAAACTCCTTTACATAACATGAAAAGTCTTTATCATCTGGCCCAGCCCAACTTCCCAGTCTCAAGGCCCATCTTTTTTACATTGTACTTTTCAACAACTTTCAGCTATTTGTACTTTTCTCCCACCAGTCTGAGAATTCACACACACTCATGAACACACTCACTAAACTTTATTCACAATCATACTTCTGTGCCTTTGCATGCATGGCTTCCTGAAACACCTAGCTCCAATCTCCATCTCAAAAGTTTACTCAGTTCACTCCTGGCTTCCTGTTTTGTGAAGCCAACCCTACTCCCCCAGACCAATGAGGAATTCCTTTCTCAGTCGTTCATTGCACTTTGCATATATCTCTTCTATAACAATATCTTATTATAATATTTGGTTCATCTGTCTTCCCCTAGACTGCAAGCTTCTACAGAAAAGCAATTCTACAATTTAATTTTGACATCCAATGACCTATCTAGAAAATGTATTATAGACATTTTAAAAATATTAAATAAATAACTAGAATAAAATTTATCTACATTTCAAAGGAAATCTCAAATTTAGTATGTCTTCTGGCTACTTCTTCACAATAATAAGAAAAAAATGTGGGAAAGAAGATGGAATGAGGAGTGAAGAAGCTTTCCCCCAGACTGAAGCAGAGTAAGGGGCATAGCTGCTCTCTTCCTCTCCTTTGATTCTAATTGTCTGACATTCCCCTCTCCCCCAGATCCCCTTAGGAAGTGAGGTGTGAAAATAAGAGTTGAGAGTAGGACTAATTCCAAGCATCAGTGAGATCTACAGTGATAAAGAAAAGAGAAGGAAGAGAAATTAGAAGATATGATGGTTGTAAGAGAAATAAAATCCCCATGTCCAGTCATCTAGGGAAACTGTTTCTGGGTATCTATTCCTTTGTAAAAGTACATAAGTCAGAAATTGCCTGTGTTGTAATTAGGTTCAGGTGTCAACTTACCCAGGTGATCGTGCCCTGTTGTTCCATTGCTGTGGACTTAAATCCTGAGCATGTGAAATTCAACTATGGCTGATTAAATCTGCACCAGCTCAGGGGAATGCCTTCCACAATGAGTGACATTTAATTTAACTAGATGGACACTTAAAAGAGAGATGTCAGAAGAGAGCAGCTCAGACCCAGAGATTTGGAAAACACACCCTTGAGAAAGTCATTGGAACCTAGAAGCCAGGAAAGAAGGCCAGCAGACGTTGTCATTTGCCTTCCTATGTGACAAAGAAACTCAGATGAAACCTAGCTGCCTTTTCTCCAAGGAACTATACATTTATAACTAAATAAATCCCCTTATTAAAAGCTGATCTATCTCTGGTATGTTGTATACCAGCAGCTTTAGTAAACAAAAACAGCCAGTAATATCAGACATATTTGCTCCTCATAATTTTTCTAATTGTAAGAAAAATATTAAATGCAATTTACAATGTAATGTTTTCCAAATTTGAAAACTATTTTTTTTCTACAGAGAAGACTCAGACAAGAAGAATTTTGCCTTAGCAATCACATGCTCCTACATATTGTTTTTTGAGCATGGATATCTCATTTCATAGTACCATTTTTCTAAATGATATCCTGAATTAAGGAATGATTTAAATAACAAATCCATTTACTTACTGCCCATTAGAAGAGAGGAGAAGAAAACCCCAAACAAAGTTTGAGGAAATTATGGATTGCCCTTGCAGGTGAAAATTAATTTAACACATTCACAGGTAATATTACTCAATTCCAGCACAATTTCTTTCTTATGAGAATTTTACATTCAAATAACAGGTTTCCCTATAATACTTGTAAATGGAGAAACCAGAGCCTTTTAAATTTCCTAACACAAAATCAGACTCCATAGCAGAAAAGAAAAACAATGGAAGTCATAAAATTTCTCTGAATCCCTGCCCCTCCTCACTCTCTTTCTCCCATTCCTTTCTTTAACCTCTATTTCTCAACTTGTTTGACCAGATGGTAAAATATAGCCATTATATGATTCCTGAGATCATCCTACACTTCCAGACAGAAGCAAACAACTAACTTTGGTGGGGGAAGAAAGAGTAGGAGAGAGAGAGAGAGAGGTGGGCGAGCAGAGCAATTTATAGAAAGAGAATCTGATTGGCTCAACCTGGGTCAGCTATTCATCCCTGATGTCCAATCACCTGTGGCCAAGGGGAGTTAAGCCACATGAAACAAACACATCTATTATCCAAACCAGTTTGATGGATTGGGATCTCAGAAAAAGGAGGATGGCTCAAGGGTTAAGTAAATACCCAAAATATATCTTTCATTAATTTTCCCTTAATTTCCCCTCGAGCACTGAGGAAAAAATACATTTTGAACTAACAATTTAAGCTATTATATGTAACAAGAAGACATTTATTTTTCTTATTTCATTGAAATTATATGCATAAATGTATATTAACAATCAGTTTTTAAACAGTGAGAATCATGGGTAAAGACTCTGCGTGATTTTGACTTCTTTAGAGAGCACTTAGTTCAAAAAGCAGTAAATAATTAAATAGCAATGATTTTGTTTTTCATCATTCACACTGAAAAACCTTGCAAGATTAATCATGAATTTAGTAATTCAAAGATTCAAAGAGGCTTTCATGATGATTTAACAGAACTAGGAAGAAGGAATTGGAGAGGTTGATCAAAATATATTTGTTTTTAATAGAAAAACAAATTACACACCTTGCATGCTATGGAGAATGGAGATATACATTCCCCTCACTTTTGCTGCATTCCTTATATCTGGCTCTTCTCTCTCTTCTCCCTCATTATATTAACCTTACCAGACCCATTTCAAATACCAGCTCCCTTCAATGAATTCAAGGAGCCCAAAAGGCTATCCATGGATTAAATTAATTAACTTGGGGTGTGATGGAAGCAGGAAATCTGAATGTATTTAAGAATGATTGGACTAAAATGGTAATGTCTGGGCCACGAATGACTCCTCAGAGAAGCTAGGCTATATTTAACCTTTAAAATAGAATTAGGGTTGATCCTACCACCAACATGTTCCTATAGGCAGGAGTTAATTAGGAAGTATATAGAAAGAGAGAAGAAATCACCTTATTCTTTACAGTAAGGAAGTAAAACTGGTCTATATAGAAGAGAGAATGATTTTTCTTATGGCTGGCTGTCCTGTCATTTAAATCTCAGCTTAAATGTCACCTCCTTAGAGAGAACATCCCTGAGTAGCCAATTTAAAATAGTCCCTGGTCAATCTCTATTAGAATGTGAGCTTCATGAGAATTTTAATAGTATCTAGCACATAATAGGTACTCAGTATATGCTTATGGGTGGAAGAAAGGAGGGAAAGAAAGAAGAGAGGAGAGAAGGAAGGAAGGAATCTCTTCTTCCTGAATCCTCCAATCCAACCAAACTGATCTATTAGCACAGACTGCAGAACATTTGCTATATTACATGTGATTCTAGCAATCTCACTTGATTGCTTTTGAGTGGCACTTTAATGCATTGTTGATATAACTCAGGACATTGACACTCTTCTCTTTTAACTTATTTTCCCAATTAATCACCTGAGCCAATACTTTACTGACTTGAATTTATTTCTTAATTTTCAAATATACTTGTTGTCCCATAAACACATACTGAAAATTCATATGTTTGTGCTTTTGCTGATGCAGCTTCCTGTACTTGGAATGCTTTCCACCCTATTTTTCTGCATACCAATACTATGCAAATTTAAACCATGGCAAGTTCTCCATCCTCCACAAAGTCTTCTCAGTCATCTTGGCTAAGAGTAATCTCTTTCTTTGTAATCATTATCACCCCTATCGATACTGATTATTTGAGAGCTCTTGTATTGTTATTGCACTCATGCATATAATTTAGCTTTTTTGCATATTTATGCTTTTCCCTCATTCATGTTGCAAGCACCCAGAGCACAAAGACCATGCTACTTGACTTCTTTATGCCCCCAAGATTACCTAACTTTTAATTGAGAGCAGAAACTTCAAAATCATAATCTTCTGTTTAAACACCCTGGAGTCAGTCAACTGCTTCATATTCCATATCTTTAATCCATGTAAAGAAAATTAGTCAAAAATCACAATTCAAGAAAAGACTTGAATTGTCAGCTCTCAAAATGTGGGAACTTTTTCATTTTTCTTTTCCCAGTTCCTGGTACATGAATATTAGCTAATTCAACGTCAATAATTATTGAAGGATTCCACTATTTTTACTATTGCACATTCAAGCTTTCAGTAAAGCCAACGTCATTAAATAATAATAGCTACAATTTTTGGCATTGCCTATGTGTTAGGGCACATTTTATCTATTTTAATCCTTACACAAAACTTGGAGGCTTAGATTAGAACTATGAATAAAAGAGATGAAATAATTTGCCTAAGTTCAAAAAGCTGGTAAATTATGGGATGCATTTTGAAATCTAGATCTTTCTGACTTCAGATCAAAGTTAAAATGATAAAAGTTAAAAGTTAAACAATCTTTACTTAATCAGAACATTCATTTAAATGCAACACCCTAGTCCCTAAATGTAAAGCCTCAAAAACACCAAAAAGCTAAACTTAAGCATACATATTTTAAAAACTGAACTGTGAGTATGCACAAGGACTTGCCTTTCCAATCTCCTCACTTGTTCTCAGCATAAGGTAGCATCTATTTTTCACCTTACCTTGATATAGATACAATGTCAGTATAGAGATAGAATGCGTTTCAGACAAATGATATTTACACATTTCTTGGCAAATATGGTTACCTAAAAATACATTTTTTTAAATGACCCTTCTTAAGCCTATTTGAATTAATAGACGTTGGAAACAATAGTCACACACATTGAATCTCTATTACATATAAGTTTGTTTTTTGTTAAGTCAACATCACTTTAAACATCTTAAATCCAATACTGTAATTAGAGTAAGCCCTGGGCGATATTGGCAAATTTTCAAAAAGTGCCAATGATGCTCTGCCTTCTTCTCTAATAAGTATCCCTTTGGTCCTTTCTATTTCACATTAACTTTCACCGTAAGTTATCCTTGCCAAAGGTGTTAACTAATTAACTAGCTAACTTGAATGCTAGTTCAATTGAATTAAATAAACATTTGTTGAGTGCTGTGATATGTAGGCACAGCATTAGTTAATTGGCAGGAACATAAAGTGTGACCTCCATCCAGAAAAGATTTACACGTATTAAGAAACTGTTAAAAAAAAAAAAAAAAAAAACTCTTTGCTGTGAGGAATCAACTATATGGTTAACATCATGGGGCTAGAACGTTCTCTATTCTGGAATGAAATCAACCTTTCATTCCTACTAAGTCAGTGGTGGAGCAGGGATGTAGTAGAGGCACCAGCTTCTCCCCTCTAAACTTCCACCAGGATTCCTCTCCCATTCTTTGATATGGATAATTAGCATTATCTCAGTATTAAATCAAGTGCTTTGCAAATGTAGCTTTAAGACCATTTCCCAAAGCTTCCCCTTCCCTGAACTAGATGGCTGCCCCTATGTCGTTTCTATACTAGAAATTCTAGAGTCTCTACTGTACTATCTGATATCATTCCCACATGTAATATAATTCTATAAGATAATATGATTATAGTTTGGAAGGCAGCGAAGCGGAGTCAGTAGGAAGTCATGTTAAAAACAACCCACTTACCAAAAAATAAAAGATACATACATTTAAATTTACATAATCAAGAACAGTAAAATTTATTTTTAAAACATGAATATAAATTCCATTTTGCCCTTAAATATAAACACTTTTTAGCCACACTTTTTATCTTATTGCCATTTCTTTAAACTACATTTAATTTAAAAGCATTCATTGTTGAGAGAGACAAAAATAAAAATCTGTACTAGAAAAGTCATAAGTAGACTAATAGTTATAGGTATCAAATTGTGTTATTGAAGTAGGAACTATGAATGAGTTCTGTTGCAGTAGAACCTACATTTTTTCTCTGGAATTAATACTACAGAGACCCATAAAAGATTAATCAAGATAAGCAATCAATAACTTCTCAAGTGCTAATAAGCACTGCCTTGTTCTGTGATATGTTGAGCAGTTTATCATGTTTAGCCATATGAAGATTTATAGAAAATCCATAGTTAAAACTAAAGGATGAGGTAATGCAGCACTTAGTAAATGAAGCCCAATTAAAATTTATGCTTGATATCATGCATTCCAAGGATCTGCAAAAATAATTTTGATCCCTACTTTTCTTAAGAATAAGAAGAAAGAGACTTGTCACTTTAACTAGTGACATTAAAGGAGTAACTAAGAAAAGTGTAATGTTATTTAAATGAATATCTGCTTATTTTGAAGTGAGAGGCAGTAAAATGCCTGGAAAATTAATCAACTTTTTTTCTATTCTCTTTTTCATCCTAGGACTAACTTTCCTGGAAATTTTTTGAAAGTCATATAAAATACCTTTTAGGATCATTTGGGTCCCTACTCTCCATCAATCTGATGTATCCATAGGTCATGTAAGTGGATGAGTTAATAGGTAATTAATAGTTAATAAATTGTAGGTCTCCGCCATTAGGTTACATCATTGAACTTCACACTGTGGCATATTATTAATTAAATGCATCAAGTTATATGTTTAGTAAATTAATCTTTTAAGAAATATTATAATCACAATAATACATATAATCAAATAGATGGGCTATAATAAGTGTTTTCATAAATTTAGAAACATAAATTAACTGTAAGTAATTACAAACACATAGATTATGGTGGGGAGTCAAGTTTTCCTCAGTGTCAACAATTATAAAAACCATAAAATATACATAAGATTAATATAAAATCACTAACTGAATTGAAGTTTAAAATGATGAGATAAGAAAATTGTGAAAAAAGCCAAATTTTCTTAATAAAAATTAAAATTGGCCACCACACCAAATTGGTAGTTTTTACTTTTTAAATAGTTAATACAAATTCTTGAAATAAGTAAGGAATTTCCTGGGGAAATATCCTGTTATTTTTAAAGCTCTCAACAAAGCTCTATCACTGATTCAATTAAAGTTGGATACAAAAATTTTTAAAAATTTGGTATAATGAGATAAGCTTCATCTAACAATGAATACTAACATGTTTAACCTCATATACACAACTACATGCACACACACACATAAACATTTGTTCCACTTTGGGCAACTTTTTGAAATCTATTTGAAATGACTTTCAGAAACTCAGTTGCCTTTTATTTTGAAAGTTCCTATGATGTCAAATTTCTTTCCATTCATGATTCACTTTAATGTGGGATTGATCAGAAATCACACAGTGGCAAGTGGAGTAAATATGGAGGATTAAGAATAAATGGGTTTTACCCATCAAAAGTTGCCAGGTGACAAGAGTTTAGATGGAATGCTGCTTATATTAGATAGTATACTTTTTGCCTTCAAGTGACAGCAAAACTCAACCTACACAGGTTTAAACAATAACAAAATATGTTAGATCATAGGAAAGGCATGCCAGAATCTTGTAGGCTTCAAAGGTTAATCCACTGGTTCAATAATAACATCTTGAACCCAAGATATTTCCTTATGACTATTGTGCTATCCAGGGTATTGACTTCAGTGTGCAACTGGTTTTCTCATGGTTTTCCCAGCAGTGATCTCAGATACATACCGCCCCCTTCATACCATGAAATGAGGAGAGATTTTGCATGACTCTATATTAAAAGTCAGGAAGAGTTTTAGGGAAATTAAAGCTTGCTGCAAACTCCTCCTTAAATCCATTGACCAAAATTGAATTCCATTCCCAGTCATAAACCAATCAATGGAAAGACTTAGGGGATTATCCTTAGATGAGTCAGTTCATATCTAAGGTCAATTCCTGAAATGTAATTCCAATATGATACTCAATGGGACCACATTTTTTGAGGAATGATATAAATGTGATCCATTAGAAGTAAAGCTCAAAGCAAACAAGTGTGATTATCAAGCTCGATATTAATGGACAGAGGGTTACTTCAATAAGCCCCATTCATTAAGATTTCATTAGTGAGATAATTCATAAATTTTTATCTCAATTCTTATGGATTTGAGTACTTATTCGCAAGCAATTAGTGGCCTACTCACATAGCAAAATCTGATTCAATTGCATCAAAAACTATTACTAATTATTAAAGTACAATTCACAGTCACAGCCACCTAATCATAGGACATTATTTTTATTGTGTAAATCACATCATTCTGATGGGATATAAAAGTTACATGGTGTGCTGGTTTGAAAGGAAGTATATACCCTAGAAAAGCCATGTTTTAATCCTAACCCTATTTTATAAATCCAGTCATTTCTTCTACTCCCTATTCAGTACTGTATGTTTGAATCTGTAATTAGATAATCTCCCTGGAGATGACTCAATCAAGAGTGGTTGTTAAGCTCGATTAGGTGGAGACATGTCTCCACCCATCTGGGTGGGTCTTGATTAGTTTCCTGGAATCCTATAAAAGAGGAAACATTTTGGAGAATGAGAGATTCAGAGAGAGCAGAGCAGAATGACATAGCCACGAGAAGTAGAGCGTCCATCAGCCAGCAACCTTTGGAGATGAAGAAGGAAAATACCTCCCGGGGAGCTTCATGAAACAGGAAGCCAGGAGAAGAAGCTAGCAGATGATGCCATGTTCACCATGTACCTGTCCAGATGAGAGAGAAAATGTGTTCACCATGTGCCTTTCCACTTGAGAGAGAAACCCTGAACTTCATTGGCCTTCTTGAATCACGGTATCTTTCCCTAGATGCCTTAGATTGGACATTTCTATAGACTTGCTTTAATTGGGATATTTCCATGGCCTAAAAACCGTTAACTTGCAACTTATTAAACTCCCCTTTTTAAAAGCTGTTCTGTTTCTGGTATATTGCATTCTGGCAGCTGGCAAACTAGAACACATGGAAATATACCTCTAATTACACGGCAAGTACAGTGTAATTATTATTAAGTAAATATCAGAATATACAATCACTACTTGATGTGGTTATACCGATCAGCCTTATTATTACCAAAAGTTTCACATGACTTGTAAAAGAAAACAATTCTAAAATAACTCTGTGCACTTAAAAACAGAAGACTTGGTTGTATAGAGTCATGTATTCCACTGATTAACACTACAAATATAAATAAGTTCTTGCATGAACTGCTTCAAAGATATGAATCTTGTACAAAGAGTGAATAATAGATGGCTGTGGGGGAAAACTACTATTGCATGTCATGATCTATATTTAACAGAGGATATCAACAGTACCACAGTAATATCAGGGGTAAATAATTAGGGGGAAAGGACAAGAGTTAAGAGGAGGTTTTTTTATTTGGTGAGGGTATGTTTATCTGTCATTTTTCTCTTTGGAGCAAGGAAAATTGTCTAAAAATGAGAACGTTGATGATTGTACAAAGAAGTGAGGTTAATGGGAGACATGACTGCTGACTTTGGACATTATTCATGATGCCCAATGGATGGAGGGGGCTGAAGGATACATTGACTGAGAAGTAGAATGGTGCTTTGTGGTGTATGCATTTGATGGAATATTGCGCAGCTACAGAAAGGAATGCAGCTGTTGAGGCATGCAATGAGGTGAATGAACCTTGGGAACATTACGTGGTGCAAAATAAACCAGAAACAAAAGAACAAATATTGTATTGTCTCTTTCAGAAAATACTTGTAAGAAAATTGGGGCCTAGATTGTAAACTCTTGTGGCAGTCATATTTAGTCTGGAATTGTAAATGTTATTTCTAGATTTTTGAGATGCTATGCTATATATGTATAACCTGATATCTCCCTGGAACTACCTGTGTGACACCTAAGATTCAGTGTTGGAGTTCTGCAGCTCTGAAAGTTAAAGAAACCGACAAAGAAATCAAGCTTCAATTAGAGATAAGAATGAAGCCAATCTGGTTGGGACTAAGGTAAATCAGAATACATTAGTAAGGATGACATTGTTTGTATTTTTGAACCTCACCTACTGAATGAGATGAAAGGAAGAGAGGTTCATTTTGTCCAAACCCTAAATTTTTGGTAGCACACTATCTAACTTTTAACCTATCTTGCCAGTTCAGTTAAACAACTGAAACACATGCAGCCTAGAATTGGGAATGAGGGCTTGTAATTCTGTATAGCTTCATGCAATACCTTATATATCCCAGAGTATGTTGGGCAGATAATTTAAAAGTATTAGCAAAGTCCCTTGAGGGACTGGAGAAGAAATATGGAACTATTAAACTTTACCACTGGGGAAACCCCTAATACTGTCTCAAACATTAGAGACTCCCAAGTCAATAGGCCAAGCCCTTGATCTTAAGGATTGTTCTTATGAAATTACTTCTATAGTAGAGAACCTAAGTCTACCCGTAGTTATGCCTAAGAGTTATTTCCAGAAAACCTCTTTTGTTGCTCAGATGTGGCCTCTCTCTCTAAAACAAACTCTGCAAGTAAAATCATTAACCTCCCCACTACATGGCACATGACATCCAGGGGTGAACATCTCCCTGGAAATGTGGGACATGACTCCCAGGGATGAGCCTGTTCTGGCACTGTGGGATCAACAACACTGTCCTGACCAAAAGGGGGAAAAGAGGTATAATAAAATAAGGTATAAGTGGCTAAGAGAGTTCAAATAGAGTCAAGAGGTTCTTCTGGAAGCTACTCTTACACAAGTTTCAACTAGATATTGCTAATTACCATGGTTTGCCAAACCCCACCCAAAATCATTACTGTTAACCCTCAAGAACACCTAGGCCTCTATCTGATATTCTACAAAAGTTTCACACACTAAGATTACTTTCCAAAAAGCCCACAGCCTCCAGATGGTTCCTAGGCCAGATAGCTTCTGAAACCCAGAAGCACCAGCTTCTGCAAGAATATCAACTAGTTCTATCCCCCTATCCCATTTTACTGACACCCTTTTCCAACATGAAAAAGTTAGAATGGGCAGAGTCCAGATACCTCTAAAGATTGGGAGAAGGATCAAAGGAGAAGGAGGTATAACAAATGAGTTTGACTGCTGAGTCATTATATTTATATTTCTTTTAGTTTCCAGTGTCTTAGAGCAGCTAGAAGGAAAATCCTGAAATTGTGTAACTGTAACCCACACATACCAAACACCAAAATCTGTTCTATAACTACTTATTACAATGTACTTTGAAATTTATTGCTTTTTTTAATGTATGTCATATTTCACAATAAAAAAAGTTTAAAAAAAACCATAAGAGTTGATTTTTGTCTTGTTTTGTTTTTCTGCCAAAAACAGTCATGGATTTTTCATTAGGGTTCAACTCAAAGAAATACAACACACACACAAACATGTAGAAAAAGCAACTAAAGGAACATGAGGGAAAATGGAAAAAAAAACAAACAAAAATCTCTGCAACACAAGCAACCTTTCAGAGTTCAAAAAATATTTGAAGTCAAGAAAGCAATAGAGGAAAAGGCTGAAGTGATTCAAAGCAGTGAGGGCACAATGAAAGAATTGTCACAATATTTTTCAGAATTTCAGAATGCAAAGAAGACTTTTCCATTTCTCATCTCAAGAGAGAATAGTGGCTTCCAGTCAACGAAGAAAGCAGCACAAGATTCTCCAAAGCACTGTTGAATCTTTGAATAACTAGCAAGAACTGACAGAACCATCTTCCTCAAAATTCTGGACAACAGTTAAAGCATCACAATAACAGGGAAAATGTGAAATCAAGTAAATGGTAAATGCAACTTTCAAAATGGTAGGATATGCTCTTGGTGCTCCCCTACTCTTCCACAGTGCAGCTATGGAGCTGGCCTGTACTCCCACTGTGGATCCCTGGCCTTGTTCTGGAGAAAGCAGAGTAACCCCTATGTACATACAGGGATGCCTGTATGTCAGTGCCCATCAATCCAGTGGAAGGCTGAAAGACTGAACCAAGAGACTCATCTCTGGGTTGCCCTCCCAGAATTTGTCCTGCAAACAGAAGCATCTTGCAGACAGCTAAAGAAGTGTAAGAAAAAATAAGTTGAAATGGCCTGAGACAAAGGATTACATGCTTTGAGAAACAGAGTATACAGGAGGGGGAGAATGTCTATGTCATAGGGAGTATAAGAAGCATCAAAATTCCTGTAAATGGGGGAATTCCTAAGGACACAAGCAAGTACAAACAGGACTAGGAAAAGATGCACATTCAGAGAAGACATTGCACTTCACATTTATTTCAAGCTGATCTTGATAGTAGGGCTAAACTCTTCAGGTAAACACAAGCCAATGCCAAGGCAAGTTACAAAAACTGCAAAAGTATTTTTGAGTTTGTTTTTGCTAGCTTCTAACAAATTTCTGTCATGTCATTAGATTTATGCAAACTTAAGGAACAGACAACTCAAGGACTAAAGCCCAGAGTTAATACTTTAAATATTAAAATATATAGGGTGCAGCAAATGACTACAAGACAAAAAAAATGTTATGATGTCCTATCCAGAGGAACAAGATAAAAATCCAGAAATCATAAATAACAAGACACAACTTTGACATAACAAAAACTTTTAAAATGATCCTGAGTATGCCCAAGGAGATAAAGGCAAATGCAGAAAAAGAACTTAAAGATGTGAGGGTACAATGAATGAATAATATAATAATCTCAATAAAGAGATGGAAATTTTTAAAAAGGAAACAAACAGAAATATTGGAGATGAAGACCTTAATAACTGAAATGAGAAATTCCCTGGAGGGTTTCAAGGGCAAAAGGGAGCTGGTAGAAGAAAGAATCAGTGAACTTAAAGAAAAAAAGGACACTGAAATGATACAGGCTGAACTGCAGAAAGAAATGAAAATTTTGAAAAGTGAACAGTGCTTAAGAGACCTGTGGGACACCATCAAGCATACCAATTTAGGTATTACAGGAATTCAATAATAAGAAGAAAGGGACAGAAGGAATATTCAAAGAAATAATGCCAGAAAACTTTCCAAATTTAAAGACATATATGAATATTGACATTCAAGAATCCCAATGAACCCTAAACACAATAAAGTCAAAGAGAACCCCCCCATAAAACAATAAACTTAAATTGAACCATGCCCAGACACATAGTAGTCAAACTGTTGAATGCTAAGGACAAGGAGGGAGTTCTGAAAGCTGCAAGAGAAAAACAACATGTGTAAAAGGGAGTCCCAATAAGATGAAGTGCCAATTTCTCATCAGAAACCTTGGAGGCAGAAAGGCAATGGGAGAAAATATTTAAAGGGCTGAAAGAAAACAATTGCTGAAATGGAATTTTGTATTCAGCATGACTCTCTTTTAAAACATGAAGGAGATATTAAGACATTCTCAGATAAATAAAAGCAGGGGGAATTAGTCACCACTGGAGTTTCTTACAAGTAATACTAAAGGGAGTTCTTCAGACTTCCTTTTTATATCTGGGAAAAGTAACTATAGGAGTAATTTTAAATGCCAGTACAATTGCATTGTATTTTGTGGTGTGTAATTCTAAATGCAAATGCATAAGAGTAATGATGAAAAAAAGGATACTATGGTCTGGGGCATACAATGCATAAAGCTATAATTTGTGTGCCACTTTGAAACTGTTGTGTACAGAACAAGAAAGCCATGTTCTTCAATCCTAATTTAAAATTGTTGAATGGGATCTTTTTGATTAAGTTGTTTCCATGGAGATATGACCTACCCAATTGTGGGTGGGACCTTTTCATTAGGTGGTTTCCATGGAGAAGTGTTTCCACTCATTCAAGGTAGGTCACTTACTGGAGTCCTTTCAGAGGGAACCATTTGGTAAAAAGCTTCAGAACTGACACAAACAGGGACATTTGGAAACTCAGAAAGAAAACACCCCTGGGGAAGCTGTTTGAAACCAGGAGCCAAAGGGCCAGGGGATCCAAGCCACATGCCTTCTCATATCAGCCTTTTTTGAGTCAAGGTATCTTTCTCTGGATGCCTTAGACTGTACATTTTTATGGCCTTATAACTGTAAACTTTTTACTTAATAAATTTCCTTTATATAAGTCAATCCATTTCTGGCATATTGCATTTCTGGCAGCATTACAAACTAAAACTATTTGTAACAAGTACAACAAAATGGTGGGGGAAAGAGGGGAATGGGAATAGTGTATATGAATGCAAAATGAAGTAAAGTTGGTATCAACTCAAATGTGATTGTTATAAATCTAGGACATTAAATTTTAATCATCTGGTAACCACAAAGAAAAAATATGAACTATATATATATTTGTGTGTATATATATATATATATATACACAAAAATAAAAGAGAAGGGACTCAAAAAGGTGCAATAAAAATGAAATAAATATGGAAGTGGGCATTAATGGAAGAAATGAGGGACAAAAAAGGTATGATTTGCAAAGACCAAATAATTAATTGCAGAAAAAAATTCTACATTATCAGTAGTTACTTTAAAAGTAAATGGATTGGGTGGACCATGGTGGCTCAGCAGGCAGAGTTCTTCCTGCCATGCTGGCAACCTGGGTTCATTTCCTGGTGCCTGCACATGCAAAAAATAAAATAAAATAAAATGAAAATAAAAGTAAATGGGGTGCATGGGTAGTTTAGTGGTTAGAATGCCCACCTTCCATGCAGGAGACCTGGGTTCGATTCCCGGACCATGCACAAAAAAATAAATAAATAAATAAATGGATTAAGCCATTCAAACAAAGAGCAGAAATTAGCAGAATGGATTGAAAAAGCAAGATCCAATTATATGCTGTTTACAAAAGAATCACCTTAATTTCAAAGACTCAAGTAAGGTGAAAGTGAAAGTATGGCTGAAATACTTCATGCAGAAAGAAACCAAAAGAGAGCCAGGGTAGCTATACAAATATCAGATAAAACTGACAAAGGGATCATTTCAAAAAGAAAAAGGTCATAATTAAAAATAAATGCACATCTGATGATAAAGCTTCTAAACACGTTAAGCAAATATTCACAGATGTGAAAGGAGAAATAAACAGTTCTACACTAACAGTAGGAGACTTTGATACCATACTTGCTATAATGAGTAGAACATCAAGACAGAATATCAATGACAAAATAGAATACTTGAATATTACAATAACCAAATAGTAATAACACAATGGAATGAGGATAGAAATCAATAACAGAGGGAGAAAATAATAGTCCACAAATATGTGGAAATTAAACAAAATCTTCTTAAATAATCAGTAGGTGAAAGAAGAAATCACAAGAGAAATTAAGAAATATATTGAGATAAATGAAAATGAAAACACAATATAGTAAAACATGGCATGCAGCAAAGGAAGTGCTGAGAGGAAAATTTAGTGTTCTAAATGCCTATATTTAAAAAGAAGAATGATCTCAAATCAGAGATTTAGCCTTACAACTGGAGCATTAAAAAAAATGAAGAGCAAACTAAACCAAAAGAAGGAAGGAAACAACAAAGATTGAAACACAGATAAAATAAATAGGGAATACAAGAAAATGCTCAACAAAACCAAAAGTTGATTCTTTGAAAAGATCTATAAGTTGACAAACCTTTAGCTAGACTGTAAAAAAATAGAGAAAAGATACAAATAATGATTATCAGAAATGACAAGGAAGACATTCCTACCAACCTCACAGAAATAAAAATAACTATAAGTGGATACTTATAAATAACTGTGTTTTAGTTTCCTTAAGTCACTGGAATATGATATACCAGAGGGTGGTGTGACAGTGGCTCATTGTCAGAGTTCTCGCCTGCTATGCCAGAGACCTGGGTTTGATTCTGGGTGCCTGCCCATGTAAAACAAACAAACAAAAACCAATATACCAGAAATGGCATGGCTTTTACAAAGGGGATTTATTAAGTTACAAGTTTACAGTTCTAAGACCACAAACTAAGGCATCCAAAGAAAGATACCATGACTCAAGAATGACTGATGGCATCTGGAACACCTCTGTCAGCTGGTAGACACCTGGCTGGCATCTGCATCCTCTCCTGGTTTATGGTTTCAAATGGTTCTCCCAGACCCTGTGGATCCTTCTGGCTTCTGGCTTGCTTAGTATCTCATGGGAAGGCAAATAGGAATGTCTACTAGGCTCTGCATCTCCAAACAGCTATGCCTAGGTGTTTGTTCTCTCTGTCGGCAGTCCAAGCATCTCCTTCAGCACTCCATGCATCTCCAAATGTCTGTATCTGTCACTTCTGGTTTCTGCCTAGCTTCTGTCAGCATCTAAGCTCCTGGTGTCTCCCGGGGCTTTCTGCACCTCCAAATGTCTGTGTGGGTCTGAGATTTCTCCAAAATGTTCCCCCTTTTAAAAGATTCCAGTAATCTAATCAATACCTACCTTAAATGGGTGGGGTCATAGCTCCATCTAAATCAAAGGTCACACCCAGATTTCAGTGTGTCACATCTCCATGGAAACAAGCCAATCAAAAGGTCACAGAACTGGGTGTGTCACATCTCCAAGGAAACAAGCCAATCAAAAGATCACACCCACAACTCGGTGTGTCACATCTCCATGGAAACAATCCAAGTTTCCACCCTATACAATAGGTCTGGTCTGACAAGATTGGGTTAGGGAAAAAGCATGGCTTTTCTGGGGTACATAACAGTTTCAAACAAGCATGAGCTGTATGCCAACAAATTATATAATCTCAATGAATGGCCAAATTCCTAGAAACACACAAACTACCTACACTGACTTATGAAGGAATAGGAGATCACAATAGACCAATAACTAGTCAAAAGATTGAATATGTTATCAAAAACTTTCCAACAAAGAAGAGTACAAGAGCAGATGGTTTCACTGGTGAATTTTACTAGACATTCCAAGGAGAATTATCACCAACTCTGCTCAAAAAAGTTAAAGAGGAGGCCACACTTCCTAATTCATTCTTATTCATCATCCTAATACCAAACCTAAATAAAGATACTATAAGAAAAGAAAACTGAAGCTCAATATCTCTTATGAATATAGTTGCAAAGATCCTCAACAAAATGCTAGAAACCAAAATCCAACAGCACATTAAAATACACCATGATAAACTGGGTTTTATCCTAGGTATGCAAGGGTGGTTCAAAATAAGAAAATCAATTAATATAATACACCACATTAATAGAACAAAGGAAAAAACACACAATTATCTCAATTGATGCATAAAAGGCATTTCACAAAATCCAGCACTTCTTGATGAAAACACTTAGAAAACTAGGTATAGAAGGAAACTTCCTCAAAATGACTATAAACTCAATGGTGAAAGACTGAAAGCTTTCATACAAGTCAGTGCAAGACAACAATGCTCACTGTCACTATTTCCATTCAGCATTGTACTGGAAGTTCTGGCAAGAGCAATTAGGGAAGAAAAAGAAATAAAAAGCATCCAAATTGGAGAAGAAGAAGTAAAATTTTCCCTATTTGCATATGACATGATCCTATATACAGAAAATCCTGAAAAATCCACAACAACAAAGCTTCTGGAGCTAATAAATGAATTCAGCAAAATGGCAGAGTACAAAATCAATGCCAAAAAATCAGTAGTGTTTTTATATACAAGCAATGAACAACTGGAAGAAGAAATCAAGAATCAAATCCATTCACAATGGCAACTAAAAGAATCAAATATCTAGCAAAAAATCTAACCACACATGTAAATGACATGCACACAGAAAACTACAAAACATTGCTAAAACAAATAAATGAAGATCTAAATAAATGGAAAGACATTCCATGTTCATGGATTGGAAGACTAAATATCATTAAGATGTCAATTCTACCCAACCAATTTATAGAATCATCCATCCCCAATCAAAATTCCAACAATCTTCTTTGCAGAAATGAAAAACATAATCATCAAATTTATATGGAAGGGGCAAGATGATGACTTAGTGAGGTATGGAATTGTTTGTCTCCAGAGCAGCTTGTAAATAGTCACAAATGGTACAGAGCCACTGCTAGGGGAAACATCAGTGACCAGACACACAGTATACACAGTCTGGACCAGATGGAATGGCTGAGACCTCAGTTGGAACTCTCATTAGATAGAACTGGAAGCATTCTCAGGCTCCAACACTGTCCCAGGCAAGGGCAGAATTAAGCTTGTCTAAGAGACAAAGTAACTAGTTATGTGAAAGGAATTAATTTCCTAAAGGGTGTATCTTCCCCAGGAGAAAGGTGGTGCAGTGGAAGTGGAATCCCTCCTTCAAGGAATTCAGGCTCCAGGGAATGGAAAACTGAAGCAATTAAAACTATCCTACAACCTCATCTCTGTCTCAACCATGCCCCCAGTAGGGAGAGACTGCTGAAGTTAAAGGTACCACATCACTTTATGCTAGTGGGAAACTGTTTTTACTTTATAGTATATTGGAGTAGTTGGAGGGCAGTACCTAAAACTGTTGAGCTGTGTTCCAGTAGCCTTAAAACTTAAAAATGGTAGTGTAAAGATACAACTTTCACAGTGTGGCCATGTGATTGTGAAAACCTTGTGTTTGACGCTTCCTTTTTACAGGGTATGGACACATGAGTTAAAAAATATGGATAAAAATTAAATAAATAATATGGGGGACAAAGGGTAAAATAAGTTGGGTAGATGAAAATATTAGTAGTAATGAGAGGGAGGGGTAAGGGGCATGGTATGTTCAAGTTTTTTCTTTTTCCTTTTTATTTATTAATCTGGAGTGATGTAAATGTTCTAAAAAATGATCATAGTGATGAATACACAAATATGTGATGATGTTGTGAGCCATTGATTGTACAACATGTATGGGATATATTTTTAAAAATCTTATATGTAAGGATAAGGAGCTCCAAATAGCTAATGCCATCCTGAAAAAGAAGAATGAAGTTGGAGGACTCACTCCTGAAATTAAAACTTATTACAAGGCACTATAATCAAAACAGCATGTTACTGGTACAAGGACTAGTGGAATCAAATTGAGAGCTCTAAAAGCAACATTTACATTTAGGCCAACTGATTTTTGACAAGGGGGGAAGACCACTCAATTGGGAAGAAATAGTGTCCTGAACAAATGATCTTAGAAAACTGTATCTTATTTGCAGAAGCAAAACAAGGACCCCTACCTTTTACCTTATAGAAAAATCAACTTAAAATAGATAAAGACCTGAATATAAGAGTCAGAACTATCAAATTCCTAGAAGAAATGGTAGGGAAACATCTTCAGAACCTTGTGTTAAGCAATGTTTTCTCAAACTTTATACCCAAAGCAAAAGCAGCAAAAGAGAAAATAGATAAATAGGACATCATCAATATTGAAAATTTTAATGCCTCAATGACTTTGTCATTAAACAAAAATGGCAACCCAGACAATGGGAGAAAATATTTGAAAACTGTACATCCAATAAAAGTCTAATATCCTTCAACTTACCAACAAAAATCAACAGCCCAATTAAAAAATGAGCAAAAGATTTGAATAGATAATCTCACCAAAGAAGATATACAAAAGTCCAGATAGCATATGAAACGATGCTCAACATCATTAGCCAGCAGGAAAATACAAATCAAAACCACAATGAGATGCCATTTCACATCCATTAGAATGTCTGCTATTTTTTAAAAAAAAAAAGGAAAATATCACGTATTAGAGAAGATATAGAGAAATAGGAACACTCATTCATTGCTGGTGGGAATGCTTCTATAGAAAATTGGCAGTTCCTCAGAAAGCTAAGTATAGAACTACCATATGTTCCAGCAATTCCACTACTAGGTATATAATCAAAAGAATAGAAAGCAGGGACTCAAGCAGATCTTTTCACAATATTTATAGTACATTATTTACAATTGCCACAAGACAGCAGCAATCCAAGTGTCCATCAAACAATGAATGGATAAATTAAATGTGGTAAATACATACAATGAAATATTATTCAACCATTAAAAGGAATGAAGTCCTGATACATGTGACACCATGTTAAGGGAAATAAGCCAGCCACAAAAGGACAAATACTGTATGATCTCACTGATATGAAATCATTAGAATAAGCAAACTTATGGGGTCAGAATCCAGGATATAGGTTACTAGGGGGTGAGGGGGAATAGGAACTAGGAAGTTAAAGCTTAACATGTACAGGGTTCACATTTCGAAAGATGGACATGTATTGTCGTGAACATAATTAGTAGGACTGAAATATATATTTGAATGTAATTTAAAGGGGAAATGTTAGATCTTATATACAGTAACAGAATAAAAGTTTTTTTAAATGTCATGGAACTACACTACTCAGACTATGAATCCTAAGTTAAACCATGAATTACAGTTAATTAGAATTATAAAAATATGCTATCAATTGAACAAATGTTCCATACCAATGATAGTGGTAGAGTGGTGCATGGGAATCTTCTATTTTGTGCATGATTGTGCCATAAACCCAGAACTTCTCTAAAAAATAAAAAAAACTATATAAAAATTAAAAACTCTTTACCATCAAAGAACATTATCAAGAAAGTAAAAAGATAATTTACAGAATGGGCAAAAATATTTGGAAAACTTTTAGCTCCTGATCAGGTTTTAATTTCCAGAATATATTTTTTAAAATCTTACCAGTCAACAGCGATTCCAAAATGGCAGATTTGAATAGGTATTTCTCCAAAGAAGAAGATATGCAAATGATCAATAAGAACCTGAGAAGATGCTCAACATTATTAGCCATTAGGTAAATGTAAATTAATATCACAGTAAAATACTACTTCATATCCACTAGAGTAGCTATTATTTAAAAAATGGAAAATAACAAAAAGGAATGAAGTTTTGATATGTACTACAATATATATGAACCTGGAAGATATTATGTTGAGTGAAATAAGCCAGACACAAAAGGACAAATACTGTATGATCTCACTTATATGAAATCATTAGAATATGAAAATTCATAGAAGCAAAAACTAGAATACAGTTTACCAGGGGTCTATATGCAGGGCGTAGGGAATGAGGAATTAATGTATCATTGGTACAGAGTATCTTTTTGTAGTGATGGAAAAGTGTTGGTAATGGATGTTGATGATAATAGCACAACATGTAATTAATAACACCAAATTTTATTTTTAATGTGATTAAAGGGTAAATTTTAGGCTGTATATATGTTACTAAAATAAAATTAAAAAAAAAAAAAAAAAAACAGAGGATGGTGCAATGGTGGTTCAGTGGCAGAATTCTCATCTGCCATGCTTGAGACTCGGGTTTGACTCCTGGAGCCTGCCCATGCCAAAAACAAAACAAAAAAAACAAAAAAACAAACAAACATAGAATTGTACAACAAAGTGAACCTTTATGTAAACTATGGTTGTATTAAATAGTATAATTATAATAATGTTGTCTCATCACTGTACAACACAAATAATAGGGAAAACTGCATGTATTTCAGGTGTATACAGGATCTATCTACTTCCTGCATGTATTTTCTGTAAATCTACAACTTCTCTTTAAAAAAATGCTGAAAAAAGTAAGGAGAAAATTTTAAAACATATCAACGCTGATAATTATGCTTTAAGATATTCAACAGTGGTTGATATGAAGAAATTCTGTTCTGTGTTGTAAAATACTAAACTAGACCTCTCTAAAGATTTCTTCCAACTTAATTTTTAATTCCAATTACATAATAATCCAAACGGCACTTTTTATTTGTAAAGGGAAGTTTTTCATACATATTTCTTAAATATTATTTATTGATAACTTTATGTCTTCCTGAAATTCTATCTCCATTAAACCCTAGATTTATACTTACCCATTAAGAAGACAAAACCAAACTTGTGTATGTAAAACTTCATTATTTGAGGTGCCTAAAGGCCATGCATGATAAGAATTAACTGAAAAGGCAAATTTTTAATTTTTTATATATTGCAGTAATAATTTACTAAACAATGCTCTATAAATAATTGCGTTTTAAAAATATTTTTAACATTTCTAAGACATTTTAATTCTCCTTATGATGGCATGGCATCTCTTCCCATTTCAAACATGTAATAGCTTAAATGTATGTTTTGCATTTCCAAGAGCCAAGATAATACGAAGATTTTGTCATAGTCCCAGTCCACTCATTTTTGCACTTTTTTGGTGACACAGCTCCCAGGTTAAATTCCAGAACAGATATGCTTATGGTTGTTGAATTGTATTCCCCAAAATGATATGCTGAAATCCTAATCCCTTATACCTGTGGAATATGACCTTGTTTGGAAATAGGATCTTTGCAGATGTAATCAAGTTGAGATTAGGTCATACTGAATTAGGATGGACCCTAATCCAACATGACTGGTTTCCTTATAATAAGAAGAGAAGAGACACAAACCTACAGACATGGAGGGAAAATAGCCACATGAAGATGGAGACGGAGATAGAATTATGCTGCCACATACCAAGAACACTGGGGGCTTCCAGAAGCTGGAAAAGGCAAGGACACTTTGCAAAGAAGCACGGTTCTGCCAAACCTTGATTTCAGACTTCTAATCTCCAGAATTGTGAGAATAAATTTCTGTTGAATTAATCCACCAAATTTGTGGTAATATGACATCTCTAAAAATCTAATACAGTGGATATCACAGAAATTTTTTAATTATTTTCAAATGCCCTTAGGTGTTATATGGACTCTCCAGTTCAACACATTCTTTACTACCCTCTATTGTCTTAAATTCTAAACTAAATTCATAGTTGCTACCTTCCTGGCCACTTGGAGTTTTTTAGTTTGTGACTCATGGTACAGCCATAAGCTGTGATGGTATGGGAGACACACAAACACATACACAAACTGTCCTTGAATTCAGAACAGAATTCATGTATCAACTTGGCTAGCTTATGATGTCCAATTGTTTTGTCAAACACTGTCCTAGCCAGTACTGTAAAAGTACATTGTAGATGGGATTTTTATCTGCAATCAGTTGATTACATTACAATCAATTGATTGTATCCACAGTCAGTAAAGGAGGTTGCCCTCAAAAATATGGGAAATCCCCTCATCCAATCAGTTGGAGGTTTCTGTCTTTTTTTCGGTTGGAGATTTTAAAAGCCAGAAATGAAGATTCCAGAGATCAGAAAAATTTTTGCCTCAACTTCAACACTGGCTCTTGCCAGAATATCCAGCCAACTAAATTTCCCTGGGGAATTTTGAATTGAACTCTAACATGACCTTTTGGAGTTTCTAGCCTATGGCCTATCCTACAGAATAAATACCTATATCCTGTTGGTTCTGTTTTTCTGGAGAACACGGACTAATTATTTAGCATCAGGAATGGGGTAGAAATGGGCACCACTAATTATTATCATTAGTGATACACCAGCAAACTTGCAGTAGTACATCTCCTTCTTGGAAACTCCCTTAAAGACAGTGTGAAGGGAAATCTTCCCAGTGCACACAACTCCAAGCAGTGCATCTCATTGCTCATTTTACTTGGCTGTGGCCAATGGTTTAGCTTGATGGTCAGGGACTTGGAAGAAATATGATTAAAAAATTGGTGACAAGAAAATCTGTGGGCAAGTTTTGAGGATAAACCTTTCTGAATGGGAAAAAACATGAATAGATGTGTATATATCCTACTGGTTCTGTTCCTCTGGAACTCTGACTAAGACACTAGCCGACTCATTTCACAAGAATATTCAACAGTGTTATACTTCACACAATTGATGTAAGAATTAAAATTGAAAGACAATATCTTATAAAATGTTTATAAGATTATACAGTGCTAAGGAGTGTTAGTTTTATTAGTGAATAGAAAAGTTCTTGCAAACTAGTGATTATTGAAGGAAAAAGCAAATACTTCCACCTATCCCCAATCTTGAGTGTTTAAAATAACAGTAATAGTAACCAATTACAGGATCATGATCACATTCGATGAAGTGAATTATGGAGAAATGGAATTTAACCACACAACCCCTAATAACATTAATAGAAACCGTACTGCACCCACAGTATCTTTCTAATAGAGTTTTAAAAATGAAAATCAAATTTTGCAGTGATACAGTAGTGACATCAGAGTCTGGCACATTAGCTAAAAAAAAAAAACACTAGGAAGAAAAAATAAGCTTTTCTGAAAAATGTCACCTGCATTGTGTGAAAATAGTGTGAGCCAGGGTGAGATGAACTTGGAAATCATGCCTCCTGCATGATCAAAGAGGTGCTCAGGCATAGCTTATTCAAGTTAAATCAATAAATTCTACAGATTTACTATGCATAAATCACTGTATATTGCATACTATTGAAAGTAGTATTTCCCCTTCACAGTGTATATCTCAACTCTAATTAAAAAGTATTGATATTGTACTGTATGTTTAATAGGTATAGGGACCATTGCTTTTTTTTTCATCATTTTCCCCCCTCAACACCTAACACACACATCTTTGTTGACATATAAAACAATTGTGCCAAATTTCAGAGAGGAGGAGTGTATTTAAAGAAGTATAGCACATCACTCCTGTCATGAAGGAACTTACAAACCTACCTGGGTAGATAAGACATCACAACAAAAATAATTTTAAAGAATAGATTTAATATAAGAAAAATTTCAAATGAATGATTTATATAATAAGTTCAAAACATTCTATACATATTGCTACAATATAGGTCCTTTGTGCATAAAGCTTTACTGTCTAATATTACTTTCTAAGGAGATAGTCCCCAAGTTGGAATAATTTGATGGTATTTTTAGAAAAATAATATTAAGATCCCTTTTTACGAAAATATTATTTTAAAATGGTAATTTGGGATACCCTAGACAAACTTCCAAGTTTAAAATATTTATAAAATATTGCATTAGAAAAATTATTTAAGTGCATGAAAAAATAAAGATAAAGAACTTGAAAACATTTTCTTATCATTTAACATTTTTAAGTACTTTAAACTTACTATTAAATTTATAAACACTATAAACTTTTTTGTCATTGACAAAACAATGGCATTAAAAAAAGAGTAAGAGAGAAGCTGAATACAATTGATAATAATTAAGGTCTTCCAACGCTTGTTTAACCAATTTCCTACATTAAAATTTGCTCTATTTAAATATCTAGTGTGGATTTCTCCGGTTTCAGCTCCAACATGTAAAGCTCTTAGAAGTCATTATTCCCATCCTTACAATATGAAAAAAGGCTGAACAAACTGAAAGCAATGACTTATCTTTAATCCATCAGAGAATTGGGGTTGCAGGTCAAACCATCACCCCAAAATCTGGATAGACAGCTGTTTACAGGAAATCACAACCTTCTGCTCGAGTCATAAACTGGTGGGTACACTTAAATGGTAATTTTATGAATTGCTGGAGACAATGTGTAGACTAGCAAGAGAATGAGAAATTCCCGGGGGTTGCACTTTCAGGAGAACACTCACAATTCATTAGTTTATCTCGAGAAACCCCACCAGGTTCTCACAGTAAAGAATCAAGAAAAAATCTTCTTGTGTTCCTTGCAGAAGAAGAAAAGGAAAAGGAAACATTTTAAAGATGTCCAGAGTGTTCTCCATCACAAAGGCCTACTCTACAGGGAAAAAAATAAAAACTTTATCAGGGCTTCATCTGACTTTGGGAATTTATTGAGATTTATTCTTAAGTTTTAGTATGCCTCCACTTCCCACAACTTGCCACCACACTGACAGGCCCCAGTACAGTAACAGTGAATTACAACTGAAAGAGCTGCAAGGCACAGATTGTATTTAAGGAGTTCTTAAGGAACCCAAAGGCAACATAGGTGATAAAAGACACAAGAAGAAATTGAAGCCTCTTGTACCTACAGTTATAGCAAACAGTAAGCACACCCAATTCATAAAGATATTAACATAAAGTATCACATTAAAGGTTTATTTTCTCAGTTCCTATTACCTGATATACCATGCCTGGCTTTCAAGAAAAATTAAAAGGCATGATAATGATAGGAAAAAAACTCAGTCAAAAAAGGCAAAGCAAGCATTGCAACCAAACTCAGATACAACACAGATTTTGAAATTACCAGACAGGAAATTATAAATACCTATGATCAATACGGTAAGGACCTTAGTGAGAAAAGTCAAGAACATGTAAGAATAGGTGGTTAATATAAGTGGAGAGAGGGAGAACTTGAGAAAGAATCAAAAGAAAAATCTACAAATCAAAAACACAATAACAGATATGAAGAATGCTTCTGATAGGCTCATCAGTAGACTGAAAATGAAAAAAAGAACATAATATCCAAGAACTGTGAGACAATAACCAAAATATATAATATACATGTAATAAAAGAAGGAGAATACAGAACAGAGTAGAATAAATATTTGAAGTATTACTGGCTGAGAATTTTCCAAAATTAATAACAGGCATAAAACTACAAATTCAGGACTCTCAAAGGACTCGAAGCAGGATAAATTTCAAAAAATCTACAATTAGGCATATCACATTAAAAGTGCAGACTGCCAAAGATGAAGAAAATCTTGAAAGAAGCAAGAAGAAAATAAACACCCTATCAGTAGAGAAAGATAAAACTTACATCAGGCTTCTCTTCAGAAACCACACAAGTAAGGAGAATAGAGTGAACTATTTAAAGTGTTGAAGAAAAAAAAACAAAAACCCACCAACCTATAGTTATATAACCTGTGAAATCCTTCACAAATGAAGGAGAAATATAGACTTTTCAAGATAAATAACTGAGAGAACTCATTGTGCCAAGCACATCTGACCTGAAAGAAATGTTTAAAGATGTTCATTAGGTAGAAGAAAAATTATATAGTTCAGAAACTTGGATCTATTTAAAGAGAAGAAAAGCATCAGAGAAGGAATAAATGAAGATAAAATATTTTCCTAGTACTAATTGATCTGATAACTATTTATTTAAAGTAATAATAGCAACAATATGTGGGATGGTTATAGTATATAGATAAGTGAAATGAAAGAGCAATGTAATAAGTTAATGGAGGAATTAGTATAAGTTATGTTACCTGTAATACCAATGAAGCTGCATACTATCATTTGAAAGTAACCTTAAATTAATCGTGTATGTATATTGAAAACTCTAAAGTAACCATATTAGTCAGGATTCTCTAGAGAAACAGAACCAACAGGAGATATCTGTAAATATGAGATATATAATGGTATCTCACGCAACTGTAGGAATGGAAGAGTGCACAATCCATATGGCAGGCTGTGAAATTGGCAGTTCCAATGAAGGGTCTGAACGAACTCCACAGAAGAGGCTTGCTGGCTGAAGAAGCAGTGAAAAAGTCTCTCTTTTCCTTAAAAGTCTTCAACTGATTGGATTATGTTCTTTGGGGGGGGGGAGTAATGCGACTTAGTCAATCATAGATGTAATCAGTCACAGATGCAATCAACTGACTGATGATTTAATACACCAGCCTTACAGTTTATCAACCAATCACAAAATATCCTTGCAGCAATGGTCAGGCACCAGAAAACTGGGCATCATCACTTGGCCAAGTTGACATCAGAATCTAACCATCACAGTAACCTTTTAAAAAGTTTTTTAAATAAGTGAAATTAATATGCTAAGAGAGGAGAGAAGATGGAATCATATAAAATGCCCAATTACAACCAGAAAAGGCAGAAGTAGGTAAGAACAACAACAACAGAAAAACAGAACAAGTACAACAAATATATAATAGATGCAGACATGAAAGATATCAATCCAACTATATCAGTAATCATTTTAAATGTTAATGGTCTAAATACACCAACCAAAAGAAAGAGATTGTCAGAATGGATTAAAACCAAGATCCAATGAAATACTGTCTACAAATACTAGGGAGCTTGCTGTTTTTCTAACTAATTATAGTACTCCAACCAAATTAAGCTTCACCACAATGATGGACTCATGATTTTACTTTTTGAAAGCCAAGAATCATGCATATCACAATAATACTAACAGTAATAATAAGTGCCACGTATTTCTATCAAGTATATATCAGGAACTATACTCAGCGGTATACATATTGCTTCATTTAGTCTTCATGACAAATCTGTGAAGTAGGTATTATACATCTTTAATAGATAAGGGCTCAGAATCTAATAGAAGCTAGGTAAATTGACCAATGCCATAAGTTTAATAGGATTTAGAGCCAAAATTCAAATTCAAATCTCTCTGAGTTCAAATCTATTCTTTTGCCACTCTATCAGAATTCTCAAGTACTTTTAGTAGCAAAATTCTTTCTGAAAAAAAAGCAAATGTACATGGAAGCTCACCACATAAAACAAATAAAACTGATATTATATTGAAAGTATATGATGCTTAAATAAATTTATTAGCCCCAGATAGCTAAAAATATCTGGAGAAAGTAAAATTAAGTGGAAAGTCTCACACTACTTGGCTTTAAAGCATATCACAAAGCTACAATGATCAAAACAGCATGGTATAAAGATAGATACACTGACCAATGGAACTGAATTGAGTGTTCAGAAATAGATTCTCCTATCTATGGACAATTGATATTTGATAAGGGGTTCAAGCTAACCCACCTGGGACAGAGCAACCTCTTCAATAGAGGTGTTTGAGGAACTGGATACCCATATGCAAAAGAATGAAAGAGGATCTATATCTCACACTCCATACAAACATTAACTCAAAGTGTATCAAAGGCCTAAACATTAGAGGTAAGACCATAAAACTTTTAGAAGAAAAATCTTTTATAAGATAGGGAAATATCTTATAAATCTTGTGATAGGAGGTGGTTTCCTAGACCAAAGCAAGAGCAATGAAAAAAGAAATAGATAAATGGGATCTTCTCAAAATTAAACATTTGTACATCTGATAATTAAATGAGTTCATATAAAATAAACAAAGAGAATAATAATGAATCTGGAGAATGCTGAAATCAGGAGTTACTGATTACCTTTACAATTATTTCAGCCTCTATATATAGTTTACTTTTATATTTTGTTTTGGTTCCACATCACCCTACATGGATGAAAATGGCAATGGGTTTTTACCATTTTGCCTAGTAGTCTCAGGCTACTCCTCAACCAAATTGATACAGAAATTTGAAGGAAAATGAGTAAGAAATTATCATAATAAGAAAAGAAGCATAGACTTGCAATATATATTTCAGTTACCTGAAGCTCCACAGCATACTGGCAGGATACATATTCACTTGTGATTATACAGCTGACTAATATGCTATCGCTAGATCATATGCCAAATAAGTACTCTGTTTGCCTTATATTTATTCATTAATTTATACGTAATTTATTAAGATATATTCACATACCATACAATTCATCCAAAGTATTCAATCGGTTCACAGTATCATCACATAGTTACGCATTTATCATCAGGATCATTTTTAGAACATTTGCATTACTCCAGAAAAGGAAATAAAAAGAAAACCCCAAACATCCCACACCCCTTATCCGCTCCTTTTAATGACCACTAGTACTGTACTCTATCCAATTTTAAGATTTACAATAGAGGTAGTTAACTAAGACAGTGTAGTATTCTCAGAGATAGATATGTAGACCAGTGCAACAGAACAAACCATCCAGAAGTAGATCCATGTAAACACAGGCAACAGACTTTTTAATTTTTTCCTATATAATCATTGTCAAAGATCAGGACAACTGGATTACGGTTCAACATCTTCAGGTATTTCCTTCTGGCTACCCTAAAACACTAGACACTAAAAAGAAACATCTTTTAGTGAGTCAGTAGTCACAGTTATTTGTCAAATCCTAATTTCTTAGTGACATCTTGTGCTGGTTAGAAAGTGTTATGTACCCCTGAAAAGTCATGTCATTTCATCCTGATTCAATATTGTAGGATAGGAAACTTTGACTACATTGTTTCCATGGAGATTTCAAGTATGGCCGTAACCTTTTAATAAGTTGGAAATATGACTCTACCTATTTAAGGTATGTCTTGATTAGTTTACTGGAGCCCTTTAAAAGGGAAAATATCGTGGAGAAACTTCAGATGCAGATGCTTGGAGAGCAGAAATGACAGAGCTGACAGAGCGACAGAGCCAACATAAAATCCAGACATTTAGAGATGCAGGACCCAACAGATATAACCATGTGCCTTCCCATGAGATGCTAAGCAAGCTAGAATCTGGATAGAGTCAAGGGAAGCCAAGAGATGAAATCCAGCCCTGGAGAAATTAAGTGAGCACCCCCTACAGGAAACAGGCTGAAAGCAACAGAGCCCAGGAGCAAGGGACCAGCAGATGCCAGCCAGGTGCCTTCCCAGCCAAGAGAGGTGTTCTGGACAGCATCAGCCTTTCTTAAGTGAAGATAGCCTCTTGTCGGTGCCTTAATTTGGATATTTTCACAGCCTTAGAACTGTAAAATTGTAATGCAATAAATTTCATTTTTAAAAACCATTCTATTTCTGATATATTCCATTCCAGTAGCATTAGCAAACTAAAACACACATCCTCTCTCTCATTTAATCATTCTCTCAATCTTCAGGGATATCTAGGCAATGACCATTTTATCTTATCCATGCTAGAAAGGGGTCTTGACTTTATGGGGTAGAGGTATGAAACTGATTGATGTTCTTGGAGAGATTGGTACCTCTGGGTTTCAGGGCTTATATGGCATAGGATCAATCTGGAGGACTTAGGTTTCTGAAAAAATTAATTTATTAAGAAAAATTTTTATAGAGACTTAGATAGAGCCCAGGGTATTCCAGGGTTTTCAGGAAAACTGTTGGTTGGGGTTTAGCATACTGTTTTCTCATATTTAATTGAGCCAATATACTAGTATAAATATAAACATGAGTGTAAACACACACACACGCATATATATACGCACACACCTATATATACAAATATATATATACCGCCTGGTAATAAAATCTTTTATAGAATTTGATGTAAGTAGAAATCACAAGCCTGAATTCCAATAGCTAAATGATCATTATTTGTAATTAATCACAAAGTTATAAGAAATTGAAGTGTGTGCCCCAAAATGACAGGATAATCTTTATTTCCATGTCTTTCCAAAATAAATTAATCTGGAAGCAGTAGTTAATTTCTTAATAGTTTGCTGTTTTCCAATGTGTTAAAATATTTGAGGATGTGTTATTCTATCACTATTTTTCAAGTAATTTAAAATTATACATGGATATGTATATAGAGTGAATGCTGACAAAAATGCTTATACAATTTCTGATATATCAAAGTACTGTGGAACAGAACTGTATGACTTCCATATTAATATCTACTAAGTGTTATTAAGGCTATTCCTGATTGGGGCATGCACAGAACAAGTATTATCTAATATAAAATATCCTAAAAAACAGTCAACATGAAACAAGTTCTTCAAATGAAACCAAGAACTTTGTTTCATTGAGAGCTTCACCTTAGCAGGAATTGTTTTGAGCTGAATTGTGCTCCCCAAAAGATGCATCAAAGTCCTAACCTCCAGCCCATGAATGTGACATAGGATCTTATTTGGAAATAGGGTCTTTGAAGATGTGATTAGTTAAGATGAAAACAAATTGAACTAGGATGAGCCCTAATCGAATATGACTAATGTCCTTAAACTGGGAAAATATGGACACACAGACAGACACAGGGTCTCTATGTCTGTGATGCCTGTGATGACAGAAGCAGAGACTGAAGAACTGCAGCTGCAAGCCAAAGAATGCTAAGAATTGCTGGCAAACTATCAGAAGCTTGGAAGAGACAAGAAAGGATTCATCCCTAAAGAGTTCAGAGAAGCATAGCCCTGCTGACACTTTGATTTTGAACTTCAAGCCTCCCAAACTGTGAGACATAAATTTTTGTTATGTTGTGCAAAACAGAATGTCATGGTCAGGTTCATGTGTCAACTTGGCCAAGTGGTGGTACCTGTTTGTCTGGTTGGGCAAGTGCTGGCCTGTCTGTTGCAAAGAGGACATTTCATAGAATTAGATCATGATCACGTCAGCTGCATCCACAGCTGATTCCATTTGTAATCAGCCATGGGGCATGTCTTCTGCAATGAATGATGCTCAGTATAATCACTGGAAGCCTTTTAAGGAGTATTCAGAAGAGACAGTCTCTCTTCCTGCTTTGGCTGGCGAGCCCCTCCTGGGAAGTTCATCCAGGACCTCCATCGGAATCATTGTCTTCACAGCCTGCCCTGCAGATTTTGGACTCTGCGTTCCCACAGTCACGTGAGACACTTTTCTAAATTTTATATTTGCTAGTGTTGCCTGTTGATTCTGTTTCTCTAGAGAACCCTAACTAATACACAGAACAAACCGGGGCCGAGGCTCAGAAGTTTCAGGAAGTAGGTTTTATTCATCCATGGCCATAAGGCTCAGCCAAGCAGCCTCTGAAAGTATGAGCCCTGAACAAAAGGTTAACATCAGTTTTCATAGACAGAATGACATGTTAAAGACAAGGAACGACTGGCTGGTTTAAATCTAGAAGGGCACGAAGCTGGCCTTACAGAAGCAGATGAGCAGTTGGGGTGGAGGGGACTTCACAGGGATTTCACTTATCCTGCCTATTGACCATCCTTGGGGCCTGGGAGATTTTTCAACAGGGAATGGCCTGAGTAAACAGGGGCCTGCCTGCTGCAACAGGAAGTGGCTTTAACAAACTTGGGCTGATGGCAACATTTAAAGCCAACTAGTTTGTGATACTTTGTTATGGCTACTATAGGAAACTAAGACAGGAAAATATCATTTCCTTTTTATTTATATTTCCAGAGTGATGCAAATGTTCTAAAAATGATCATGGTGAAGAATATACAACTATGGGATGAAAAAAAAATTGAAAATGTTGCCTATCCTATATGGGGTCTACTGGATGTATTGTCACTGGAAAATAAATAACTTTGTGTTGTCAAAAAAAATTAATAAGAAGATGCTAGCCACACAAGCTAACTGCCCAGAAAAGCAATCCCATTCAAGGGTCTTTATGGAATAGTTATCAGATTTAATTTAAAACAGATCTAAGCAATAAGCCAACATGCAAGATGGTTGCTTCTTTTTTTATGGTTGCCTCATTTTTATAATTTTAGCTTTTTTTGAAATTCAAAAAGAGAAGCCAACTCAATAATTTTAGTTGCTCCAATAATCCTTTTCTTGATTATAGGATTATTTCCTAAATGATATTCTATATTATATAAAAATATATGCATTTTTATGCAGTTATCCATTTCCTTCCAAAGAAGAATTGAGATGTCTTCAGAATTTAGTTATACTGCAAAATTTTGGTCCTGCTGATGGATTTTCAGTTTAATCAACTTATCAAAGAAAGCTGACGGAATGCATGAAATATCAACAGACTAAAAGAGGGTCCCTGGAAATGGGCATTGAAATTATTACACTCAAATTATACACATAGAAAGCTAATGGTGGACAAAATCCATAAATACTATAATCTTGAATTACCTAACGAGGATGGAAATATCTACCAACTTAGCTTTCTAGCTTCATCCTCTTTAAGTGAGACCAATGTGCTATGCTGGAAAGTTAATACCCTAAGAAACAATTCATGCTTTGAAGAGTAAGAAAGAAGCCTGGTGCTACTAATTTTACTACAGCTCAAATTTCACTGTGGAAAAGTACAGATTAAAAGAAGTGTATGAAATATTTTTTTAATATTGAAACTCGCTTAGTCTAGGCCAGTGATAGATGTGTCATTTACTCTATAAAACAAGAATTGTGCTTGAACTTAAACCTTGATGGGACTGAACACTGTGGCCTACTTCCAGAAATATGGAGACCTGAGATGATGCAAACCTCTCCCACTAGAATCACATAGAAAAACTATATTAAATATAACATTTTTTAAAATGCAGAGCTACTCCTGAAACAATGAAATGATCTAAAATTGAGAAGTGTTGATGGATTGTTGACTATAGACATTATACATGAGGCCCAGTAGATGGAGGTGTCTGAAAGATGCACTGATTGAAATAAAAACCTAAAATTGTGAAATTGTAACCCATACCAAACTTAGAAATTTGTTCTACAACTAATTGTTGTGATGTGCTTTGAAATTTATTGCTTTTATGTATATATGTTATTTAAAGAGAAGGAGGAGTATAACAGAGAAGATAGGATTTAACAAATGAGTATGACTGCTGAATATTGATATCTGTTGGTTTCCAGTGTCTTGGAGCAGCTAGAAGAAAAAATAAAAAATTGTGGAATTATAACTAATATCAAACTTTTAAAAATCTGTTCTATAACTACTTGTTCATTTGCACTTGGAAATTCATAGCTTTTTTGTATATAGGTTATATTTCACAATGACAATAATAAAAACAACATTAAAAAAATACATAGCTGTACTCATCAGAAAGAATAGAAAACCTTGAGGCCAAGAAGGAAAAGAGAAGACAGAGGAATAAGCGTGCCAGCTAATACTGTGGTGATCCAAGATCCCAGGGACTGACTTTAAATTTCCACATAAATTCTGAATACAGGGCCTAAGCCTGAAGCAAGGGGATAGGACTTAGTTCTGTGGATAAAACTCAGAATCACAAAAGGACACTCAATCAACAAATGGGGTAAGGGCAAAGATGCTTGCTGACAATCCATGGCTTAGGGAAGCAAAACCTTAACCATAAGATAGAGAATCCCCAAGTTTACCATACAGGAAAGATATAGAGTCTAAAGTTGAAGTGCCTGCAAAAAGCAAGGACTCCAAGCAAAGTAATTAACTTAAAACTCAGACTAGGACCATTGAACCTAGATGGACTAAAAGAAGCAAAAATGAAAGCACTCTGAATGGAGAATTCTACAACTAAGACAGATGGAAATACTACACATACATACCTAACATAACACAGCACACAAAACTCACCTATTTTTCCCATTTTGGAGCTGAGGAAATCTAGGTCTCAGAATGATGTAATTTGCCCACTGTCAAACAGCTAGTAATCCATACAGCTGAGATCTGAACCCAGGCAATATGCTTTAGATTCCAATTTTTTAAACATGATGCTTAAATTGAACTTTTCACATGTTCCATTGCTGCACCCGTGCAGCTGAATGAGATTGACGGAAAATATATGACCCTGCTGACTGATCTCACCTTGAAGGGAAATTACAAACTATTTAGAGTCTAAGTTATAAAGAAAGCAATACATATAAAATTTGGGGAAACAGCTCACACCGTATCTGGAAGGAGATATATAGCCTTATGCACTTGTACTTAAAAAAAAAAAAGAAAATCAGTGAGCTAAGAATTCAACTTATATTTGTAAATCCTAAGAAAGGAGAAGGGAGAAAATGATGATGATTAATGATATGGAAAATAATGAGATTAGGTGACATATTTTACAACATAAGGCCTTTATAAACTTCTGAGGCCGTTTTAATCTATGATAACTTTGAATGCTTACAAATTTCATTTTTAATTGTTTCATGATAGTGTATAGAAATGCAATTGACCTTATTAGATCCTGCCACCTTGAAAACTTCACCTATTAATTCTAATAATTTACCTGTAGATTCTTTTGGATTCTCTATGTATACTATATAATCCAAATATCTGAACACATTAAATTCAATATCTGAACTATTTTCTATTTGGTGAGTTATATCCTCAATTGCATACCTGACTCTATTTTTTAAAGGAATATATAGGAATTATACTTCCAGTTGACATCAGTAAGCTTTAGACATGAGAATTCTTCTCTGTCCCTTCCTCCCCTCACCTTCAACCCAGGGTAAAAGAACTGCACTTCCTGTTCGCTCTGACAGCATTTTGTAACTATGTCTTATTTTTTGAAATTTTCAATGTATGTCATCATGTTTCACCTTACCTTTTCCTTCTCTTAATGACAAGGACCACCTTCAATTTTATATCCTCAAGGCCTACTGGAAGATAATAGGCTTCCAATAAATATATATGGAACTGAACATATTAACTATATTATTAGAATCCAACAATGGCCAAGAGTTTCAGTATGTGATCTTATATGACCTGATTCAATCCACACAAAATCCGTGAAATAGGAAGAGCAGATATTACTAATAATCAGGTTGCAGAAGAGGAAAATATTGGTCAAAAAAGGTAATTAAATAGAGTTACTCACAGTTAAAAAACTTCTCCAAGACAGATCCGGAACCTGGAACTCGAGCTCTTTTCCTTTTTATGTGATGTTTCCATGAAAAAAATAAAATAAGGAAAATGTTGAGAGTACAATTCTAGCTAAAATTTTTGTATACTCTGCACATATAAAGAAAATGCTATAATTAAGATCATTGTTGATTTATGTTCCTATTCCTAGCACCCAAGCTGCAAAAATCAAAGGGTCATTCTGGTTTTGTAGCAGACAAAAGAGTCACTTGCTCTTATTTTAAAACTGATATGACTAGGTTCCATGGCTCAAATCGTTAGAATCCAGGGTGACACTAAGCAAAATTGTTAGATGGATGTATTCCCATCTCCCTTATTTCATCTCTCTTTCATTCATGTATTCCATCTGCTCTTTTCCAGGTGCCCAGGAAACTAAAGTGTAGTACTTCCTGCCATACTTGTTTTCTTCAACAGCACCCTACATTGCAACTTTTCCCCCACCTCAACCCCAAAACATAGCTAATCTGAGCAAAGGTTAATAGTTGATAACTTATCAGTGCATTCTCCAGATATTTGAATTTTAATAAGGGTATGTAATGCCTAATAAGTGAGTAACTTGAAACCACTTTTTTCTTAGAAGGCTAGAAACAAAGTCTTCCAGATTCTTCTTTCTTCCAGATTCTCATTATATTTATATTACATTATATATTAATATTAATATTTATATATTAGATTCTTCTTTCTTCCAGATTCTTATTATATTTGAGTACTGTGTGTTCAATCTTATATGTAGACATATGACAAAGGACAGGGAAGAAACAGGTGTAATGCCAGTGTGATGAACAAAAGGTACACTGTAAGCATAATTTATCTTATCTATATACAGAGACTGCAGCTATCTACACTCTTGATTCCCTATATACTCCCCAGTCTAAGTGGACCCAACACTTCTGGACAATGATAAGAGGAGTAGGTGAAATCAAAAAGTAGGATTCCTAGTTTGTTCTGATGTCAGTCCAACTTACTCAGGGTAGTAAGAGTGTAAGATTTTGCCCTTTCTCCATTCATGGCTTATTCAATGCAGTGAAAGTGATAGAATAGCAAATCAATACAGATTTATAACTGCAAAATACATTACCAATGTTTTCTTTGATCAGTCACTGGAGGAGCAACAGTCCAGTATACCCATGAAGTTTATATATACCATGCTTTGGTTTATATATTCATACAAACCCTAAATCTTTACAAATATTTACTTTATATTAAAAAAATTATCATTCTTTTGTTTTTTCTTTAACTTCCCCAGGATTCCCAACAATATCTCCTTTAGCACAGTCTTACAGTGCCCCCTATTTGTGGGACCAAATTAGGTTCACATTTCTAGCTACTTCTATTTTCATATCAACACACTATGAGAACCTGTTTGTTGTTCTATGTTGCCGGTATGGTCTTGCTTCGGTAATAATACCAGTAGTCTTTCTTTGGTAATATTGTGTGAAAATGGTATTTTGCTTTATAATCCAAACTATGCAAGAACTTCACATTTCATTCATGTTATATCTTACTAGGTTCCTAAGCTAATAAAATCCAAATAAAGTCCATGTATTGCACCAGTGTTAATGTCATATTTTTTTCTTAGTTTTGATTATAACAGTGATTATAAAAGACATTAATAAAAGTCTTTGCAATGGACTGTGTGATTGTGAAAACCTTGTGTTTAATGTTCCTTTTATCTACGGTATGGACAGATGAGAAAAAAATATGGATTTAAAATAAATAAATCATAGGGGGAACAAATGTTAAAATAAATTGAGTAAGTTGAAATACTAGTGATCAATGAAAGGGAGTGCTAAGGGGGGATATTTTGTTACAGAAAAAAAATAGGGGAACAATGGTTAAAATACATTGGGTAGATGGAAATACTAGTGATCAATGAGAGGGAGGGGTAAGAGGTATGGTATGTATGAGTTTTTTCTTTTTTCTTTTTATTTCTTTTTCTGGAGTGATGGAAATGTTTTTAAAAATGATCATGGTGATGAATATACTACTATGTGATGATATTGTGAGCCAATGATTGTGTACACCATATATGAAATGTTTGTATGTTAAGAATGTTCATGTTTGTATGTTGTTTTGGTTTGTGAATAAAAATAAAAAATAAAAGGGAAAACTGGGTGAAAGGTATAAGATAGTACTATGGTACTTTGCAACTTTTCTAAAATCATTTCAAAATAAAAAGTTTATTTTAACAAAACAAGGTTTGGAATTAGACTGGAAATAGAGTAAGGGGAATATTAAAGTTGTCCTTCATGTTTGCTCATTTAGGAATTTATGAATGGTGGTACCACAGTTTTTGTGTTTGTTTGTTTTTTAACAAGAAACCCTCTACATACTTTAGAAAGCATTGGCTTCTGTAACAAAATATCCCCCCAGATTTTAGCGGCTTAACACAATAAAATTTTATTCAAATACCAGTTCAATGTGGATAGTGCTATTGGGAAATTGGTTGGGGGCAGATGGTGAATTGGCAGAACTGGTCAATTCTGCCCTGCTCTTTCATTATTAGTTGTGGTTTAATAACTGTCAAAGTCTTACAATGAATAGATGCAACGTCGATGGTGTAATTTCAGTTTGCAGATAAGCAGTAAAAAGGGATATGCTTTGAGCATTGATACCTTACCTGTGCCTTTATAATCACATATTATGATTATATATATGATATAATATAACCATATATTATGATGGAATCACAGAATCATTGGTGAGAGTTGATCAGTTTGAAGTTGTTAGTCTGGGTTACAAGGGGTAAGAAGTAAAAACAATTCAAAAATCATTATTAACTCATCTTGGTTTGCTACTATAAATTCAGATAGTTAGTTAATGGTGAGGGCAAAAAAAAAGGCATGATCCTTGGAAAAGTTTCTGAACTAGTTCCATTTACAGCAAAGAGGAAGGGATTAATATTCAATAAGCTCCTATAATATACCAGGATTTATTCTATGTGCTTTACACATTAGCTCATATAATACAAACACCACATGAATTGAGCACTGATATGAATTTGAAAGTAAAAAAGTACCATGAAACCCACAAAAGAAATAAAAAACATACTCCTTGTTTTCAGAGACTTCATGGCCTAGTTAGGAGATTAAGGCTGACATGTGAAATAGGTATACAAATTGTATAGTAGGGTGCCAAGGTCTCAAACCCAATAGATGGAATCTGATTCCAAAGTCCCTGCCTTTCAACTATAACATGCTGCTGGAGGGGCTTAGCAAAGAGTTAATATAACAAAGATGTTTTGTGCAGAATTCTGATAACTTTAAGGTTGTGGCATCTTAGGCTTACCACTTCAACCCTATCTTATCTGGCCAATCCCTTAATATTTAGAAGGCCTTTATGATTCTCACTTAATGAGAAGTGAGAATTGCTTAATGATTGCCTATCTGAGTCATCTGCTTTGAAAGCATTTTCTTTGGAAGATTCCAAAAAAAAAAATGTTAATGTCATATTTGAAGACTGGGCTCCTAGATACCGTCTTACCATCAATTTAACTTTTATTAGTGAATCCCAAATAGAATAAGATAGCCAAATTTGAACAGCAAATACAACACTAATTCCACTAGTTTCCAGAAGAACTGTTCAGTTTTTTTCTTTTTAATCTATTGCATGGAGAAGGATCTCAGTGCTCACATCTAAAATTTCAATCTAGGCCTTTTTGCATTTGTCTAATATATACTAGTTTAAATGCAAACATACATATTTTGAAAACTAAAACAACTAAAGAGATCACTTGAAAGTTTCCTATGAGGAGAGGTCATCTAATTTTCCCTTGGGTGACTGTGCCATTTTCCCTTCTTTAGAATTCCTTTATATTTCCTTCCCAGGACTAAAAGATTCCCATCAAAGCCCCCTGTGAATATAGTATCCTTTCATTCTTTTTCTTTTTTTAATGAGTGAAGGCCCAAGTGATTAAAGTAATGTAATCACAGGAAGTGAGTACCTGATTCAAGGACAGCCTCTTTTAAGGTGCCCAGCCCAGCAAACAGCCCAGACCATAAACACTGAACAAGCTCTCTCTGTTTAACAGTGCTGATAGTGAGATTAATTATTCTGAGCTGAGATGCTGGGGCTGCCACAGTGATGTGTCATCAGCCACTTACCAAGCAGGGACTTATTCATCACAAGTGCTAAGAATCTTGAAAAGAACTCACATTCCTTAGTAATATTTGTTCCTATGCTAATTTGATTTTGGAAAACCAGGTTTGTCTCTCAAGAGAGGCAAGTGAGAGAAAGAGCAAGTTTTAGCCAAACTAAGTGAAAGGAAGAATCTAGTTTAATTTTTTCTCATTTCATAGACCTTTTCAGATTTAATCTCCCTTTCCATTTGGGATTTAAAGAGGACCTACTGCTTAACTTGTTTGTCTCATTGACTTAAGACAAACCCAGTTGACAACAACAAAGCACTTGCTTTGTCCGCACCATCAGTTAATTTAAAGTGGACATGTTTACTAACAGCTTAATCTATTTAGTACAAATACTCTTTTACATTCTTTTCCTCCATCAAAAAACAACAAAATGCCTTCAAAAACCGCATGGAAACTTTCAAAGTCATAAACTGTACTTTAGCAATGTGATAGCTACATATATCTTCATTGTATAAACATACCACATTCAGTCAGTTAAACTTCCTCTCTTTGTAAAATGTTAGGACCAGAAGCCGGCATTTTGAGTGGCTGGTCTCAATTTTTACAACTTTGTACTGTGCAAACAATAAAATAACAATAAAAGCTCACTTTGATCCAAAGAAATTCTTCCCTCTAAGAATCAGCTGAAGGAAAAACAACTTTTATGTTCCACAGAAAATTGACAATAAAGTTAAAGTAATTAGGCTTGATATATTTAATAAGCAAACAATTGCTTTTAGTTTCACAAACAGCATAAGCCAAGTTTATTTTTCTTTAGCTATTACGTAATTACCTCAGGAAATATTTGTTTCTACCAAAGTAATTAGTTGGGTAGAGGCTTTAGCATCAGATTTGCAAGAGAAATAGAGTATAATTTAAATGTGTTCTTGCTTATATTTTACTTTAAAAACTGGGTGATATTTTAAATTGAATTTTACTACAAAACTTCCATAAAATAAAACTCATAAAATCAAATCAGTCTTTAATTGTAATAATAAAAATTACATTTAAGTAATGGTGTCTCTGAGTTAATAGCTCCATAAAATAGCAGCTGAAAAGCGAATGTTTGCTACCTGAGTGAATATTTAATATTTCTATGATTAAAAGATGTAGTTCTGATATAGATTCATATTGTACCTTGACTTGGCACAACTCCTGTTTCGAGTGAACTCCCAACGTAGCTCACCACTGAGCAGTGAAAGGGAAAACACAAGAGCTAAAATATGCTACCTCTGTTTCAGAAGGGATTGTACAATGATTTCTAACTATTGTAAAATGACAACATGAAAATAAGAAACTTAAAAAAAGAAAATAATATCTGTGCCAACATTACGGTTACTCATCTAGAGATGGAACTAATGTTTTGTTTTGTTTTTTCCTGCATATCAGGAATAATATTTTCCCAGTATTATTCATCTATTATTGCTAATTTGCAGATTAGGGGATTTAGAAATATGATCGCCATTTTTAATGCATAAGTGAGGAAATTCTACTTTACAAATTCATTTTCTTTCTAAACAAGGCTTCTATGCATTTAAATCTTCAAGGTAACATGTTTAAAAAAAGACATTTTTTTTTACACTATGTAACATACCACTATGTAACAAATCCATCTATTTATTTTGCATATGTTAATCTCCCCTCCCTGACTGAATTGTAAATTCCCTGGAGACAAGAACTATATATTTTTCTTCTTATGTCTTCTCTAGAAGATTGAATCTTCATCATGCACAGGTAGGTTGGTAGGTGGACAGACAGGAGGGAGGAACACAATGAATATCTTTGCCGGCAGCAATTAGACTCAACATGTGGAAGCCAAACTTGTTATTCTCTACCTCAGTTTCCAAATATACCCCTCCTTCTTTCCCTAACCTCCTCCTTCTTCCATATTCAAAGTCCTCTCTTTAATAAACCTTCTATTTTAATTCCAGAGTTGTCAGTCTAAACAAAAATCTGACAGTAATAATCCCCTATTAAATTATGTTAACTTTCCATCACCTAAAGAAAAAGATTGGACCCACAAACACTCGAAAAAATCTGACTTTTCAGATTCATTTCCCTTCCGCTCCCCTCCTAAGTCAAATGGAAGTATACTCAAGGCTTCCTAAACACAACATGCACTTTCATTTCTTCATGAACCTTAGTCCTCTTTTGGCATGCGCTTTCCTCCTTTCACTGCATAGCAAATTTCAGTTCATACTTCAATATGTGCCTCCAGTAGGCAGTTTCAAAATTCACTGCCTTCTGTAAATTCCCTAGAAAATGGTTCCAAACACTTTTTTTTATACCTGTAGCACAGACTTTATCTCATTTGATGGTAGATAGTTTAATGTGCTTTTTCCTCTCCACTCAACTAGTGTGTGAGTCCCCAAAAATAAGGAACCCATTCATTTTCTCTTCCTATACTCAGCACAGTTGATGATCAAATATCGAATGAATGAAGAACCCAGGCAAGCTTTCCCATCTACTCTGTAATGTTGACTATGTTTTATTAGAAACTCTACTGATTTCTAATAAATCAATATTATAATCATATTTAATAAATCGGAAACGCTAGTTTGTGAAGCACTTCCTTAAGGTGTCACTACTTGTTTGACATTTTCCACGATTTCATCATCGGTTAGACACAGGAAATTTCCACAGTTTACACAGATGAACATAGGTGTGTGTATGTAAAATATAACCATATCACTGTGGCTATCTTCCTAAACAACCATAACACAGTTAATTAAACAACACCTATGCAAAGTACTATATGAATTTTAAACTTTAACAATGTGAATTGAAAGTATGATAAAATAGATATGTAAATTAAGTGAAAGGTTAATAGAAATTTCTCCTGATAACTATTACAGACTTCAATTCAAATATCTAAGAACAGAGAGGGGCCAAGATGGCGGCTTAGCAATGTGCGCGTTTTAGTTCGTCCTCCAGAACAACTACTAGATAACCAGAAACAGTACAGAACAGCTCCCGGAACCACGATAGTGACAGGACACACAGCATGCCCAGGTCTGGAGCAGCTAGACCAATTGCAAGTCTCTGGAATAGTAAGTTCCCCAAGCCACAGCACCCGGCGCCCGGTGCCCCTCCCCCATAGTCATCTTCTCAGAGGGAAAGGAAAGAGTAGCGGGGACTGAGTCCAACCAAGTGCCAATTGTGGCATTAATAAACAAATTCTGATTACTAAAAATAGGCCCCCAGCTCACGCGAAACTGGGCAAGTCAGAAGTCGCTTATTGGGCTAACCGAAAAAGAGGAAACGGGACAAAAGGGGGGTTTTCGTGGCTGTTTCTACGGAGACTTGGCAGCCTCTGGATTCAGCGGTGGGACTTCTCAGGCTGCAACTGCCCCACGCATAGGCAGAAACAGACTGCTTTCAG
>PVIY010018167.1:0-48087 GCA_004026745.1 Myrmecophaga tridactyla | reverse complement strand
GAGAATGGGGAGAAATTCAACTTCCCCAAGTTGAATTCTTGATATTCTCACAAGCAGTGTGGACAATCAAAGCTATAGGCTGAGCCCCCAGTCTTGGGGTTTGTTCATATGAAACTTAACCCCACAAAGGATAGATCAAGCCTACTTAAAATTTAGGCCTAAGAGTCACCCCCAAGAGAGCCTCTTTTGTTGCTCAGATGTGGCCTCTCTCTCCAGCCAACACAACATGCAAACTCACCACCCTCCCCCTGTCTACGTGGGACATGACACCCAGGGGTGTGGACCTTCCTGGTAATGTGGAATAGAAATCCTAGAATGAGCTGAGACTCAGCATCAAGGGATTGAGAAAACCTTCTCAACCAAAAGGAGGAAGAGTGAAATCAGACAAAGTGTCAATGGCTAAGAGATTCCAAACAGAGTCGAGAGGTTATCCTGGAGGTTATTCTTATGCATTAAGTAGATATCACCTTGTTATTCAAGATGTAATGGAGAGGCTGGAGGGAAATGCCTGAAAATGTAGAGCTGTGTTCCAGTAGCCATGTTTCTTGATGATGACTGAATAATGATAAAGCTTTCACTGTGTGATTGTGAAAAACTTGTGTCTGATGCTCCTTTTATCTACCTTGTCAACAGATGAGTAGAACATGTGGAATAAAAATAAATAATAGGGGAACAAATGTTAAAATAAATTTAGTTTGAAATGCTAGTGATCAATGAAAGTGAGGGGTAAGAGGTATGGTATGTATAATCTTTTTTTTCTGTTTTCATTTTATTTCTTTTTCTGAATTGATGCAAATGTTCTAAGAAAGGATGAATATGCAACTATGTGATGATATTGTGAATTACTGATTGTATATGTAGAATGGAATGATCATATGTTAATGTTTTTGCTCATTGGTTGATAATTTTTTAATTAATAAATAAATAAATTTTTTAAAAAAGCAAAAAAATAGGCTATCAGTGTGGTTAAAGAGAAGAAGCAAGATTTTTATTATACACTCACTTTTGAAGTTTCTAACTTTTCCACAAATTCTTGGAATACTAGTAAAGAAATGAAGTAGATCTGATAAAAATACAGTACAGTGTTGATGTAATTATTAAAGGCATTTTTACTAATTATTAAGGAATAAAATACCATTTAGTCAAAAATATAATTGTCAGTCATGCGAATATTTTATGAGCTTACTCAATGGCAGGGGCAAATGGTACCAGAAAGGATGGGGTTTGAAAAGAAATGTGAACAGATTTGGTGAAACTTTAACTTTTATTACAAGCATTGATTGTGCCCTAGGAGGACTTTTGGTGTCCTGGGGGAGATGATAAACCTGCAGAAAGTTTGAAGGATGGTGGAACAAAGGAAACAGGTCACATATTATTTTGCAGCTTCCAGTCATTATGCTGAAATCCTTTATATCCTCCAAGGGCTCACCTTATTTCTGCTGCCATGCAGTTGTTTGGTGAACTGAGAAAATGAATAATACTTTGAAAAGGACTATTGCTGAAATATGCCAAGAAATTAACCTCACTAGGGACAATGTATTGCCTAATGCCCTCCTCAGAATCTGCATTGCCCCTAGAAGCAGATTAGGTTTGGGTCTTTCTGAAGTGATCCATGGGATGCCCTTTCTCAAGAATGCAACAGAGAATCTGTCTATGCAGATCCTGTATGATAACTTTTAAAGAGATGCAATCAACTCCCTGTGGAGTGCTATAAAAATGATTTCTGGGTTTGCTGACAACCAACTTTCTTTCCCTGCTGATACTGCCCTACATTACTACAAGCTGAGAGACTGAGTGTTATTGAAAACATAAGAGTATTACTATTTGGAAGATCAGCTTTTCCCAAAGTGAGAAGGACCTTATACTGTGTTGCCAATTGCTCACACTTCTTTAAAGCTGCAGGATATTAAGCTTTAGATTCATCATTGGTGAGTAAAGCCCCAGAGTAGAGAGAAATGAAATAAGACATCTGCTACTCATATACCGCACTGCTGATTTAAAATTGCTTTTCTATAAACTTCCTGAAACAGTATAATAATTAGAATTTCAGTTGTCAACTTGGCCAGGTGAAGGCACCTAGTTCTGTTGCTGTGGCCATGAGCCAACGGCTTGTGAACCTCATCTGTTGCTGATTACATCTGCAGTTGGCTAGGAGGTGTGCCTGCTGCAATGAATGACATTTGACTTAACTGACTGGTGCTTAAATGAGAGAGCGCAATGTAGCACAGCCCCGGCAGCTCGGCATACTTCATCTCAGCACTTGTAGCTCAGCTCAGGCCTTTGGAGATGCAGAAAGAAATCACCTTGGGGAAAGTTGTTGGAACCCAGAGGCCTGGAGAGAAGGCCAGCAGAGATTACCCTGAGCCTTCCCAAGTAAGAAAGAGCCCAGATGAAAGTTAGCTGCCTTCCCTCTGAAGAAATAATAAAATAAATTCCCTTTTATTAAAAGCCAATCTGTCTCTGGTGTGTTGCATTCTGGCAGCTAGCAAACCAGAACATATACCTTTTGCCTTTTTCTCTAATCCTATTTTGTGCAAGGTAATATCTTCTTGAAATGGGCTGCAAACAAAGCAGCTATGAATTAGAGGAATGATTTCTAAATTTGTACTTATTTGGCTCCAGTTGGAGCCAGGTGGCTCTGTGGATCTAACTTCTGGTCATATTTGCCTTATAACTGGATAATAGATGCACTTGAATACACCATTTAGTCTGGGCAAATATAAAAATTCTACCTGAAAAAAAACAAGAAATGTAGAAGCCTTAGAAGCCCATTCAAATTTGCACAAGGAAGCCTTGTAGTCAAACAGAAATGAGAGGGTTTTACAATAGTGGGATGACCATTAGCTATCTTCCTCCTAGGAGGAAGTGCATTAGATGCCTTTTCAGAGGTTACAACTCCAACTAAATTAACAGCTCAGGTTATGCAAAACACCAAGCAAGGGCCCAGTCTGTTAAATAAAAAATTGCTCAAATAAGAAAAGTTGTCCTTCAGAATATAATAACTTTAAATACATTGGCTGAAGCTCAAGGAAGAACCTGCGTTTTCATTGGCATTAAATTCTGCATAGATGAATATGACAATATTTCTTTGATATTAGATCACATGCTAGAAGATATTTATCATGTTAAAGAAAATAGTAAACAGGACTTTTTTCTGAGTGGTTAATGAACTTACCAATGAAATGGAGGATAGTTGTTATTAGCATAGCTTTTATTTTGCTTGCATATGTTTGTCTTACTGGTGCCTATATCTGTAGGTTGATGTCCAGAGCATCTTCCAGATTAATATAAGAACATCTTTGTCTTTGGCCAGAAAGAAGCAATTAAAGAAGAATTGGACCATTGCCCACTTTTCCTTTATAAGAAATGCTCACAAGATGCCATTTCTTAAAAATAAGAAAATATCACATAAAATTAGGTAGGTTTGATAGCTGGATAAATAGAAAATACTCAATATAATCCTTTAACTAAAAATGCTTAGTATTTTTCAGTACTAAAATACTTTAGTAGCTAGGAAAAATGTTTTCTTATGATCACTTCACTCAAGAAGACTTGAAGTTATTTAATTTGCTGATAGCCTAATCTCAACAACAACAAAACTTACCCTCTATTCTCAGAAACCCTCCCTTGAATGGAACAAAACATCATATGAACAAATATCAGCACCTTCTTCCCTTTTGAAGAACAAGATCAAAGGGATGAATGGTCAACAAGAAAAAGGGCTTATCAGATAACAGGACATGCTGCCTAAATAAAATGAGTCAAGTGATTGTCACTCAATTTTAACGAATACTGTGGCTTTTACTCAGTTTTCTTTTATTTTTCTATTTTCTATTGGACCTTTGCCATTTCTTTGTCTGTTTGGGTTGTAAAATCCCAAACCATCCTTCCTACTCCAAATCAGCCTTGAAAAGTTTTTCCTCCAGTTCCCTCATGCATCTTCATATAAACTCACCATCTCACCAAGATAAAGAGGCATTTTTTCTCTGATGTGGGATCAGGTGAGCCTGAATATTTAAAACCATGTTTCATGACAATAGCAGTAGCAGGTCCAAAGAAAAAAGCAAAGACCAGCTGGTGGGAAGAACATGTGGAGAAGGCTTTGGCCCATCCTTGGCCTGTTGGCAGCTTCAGAATGGTGGAAAGTATCAACATAAAAGGGACTTCAATGAACAACAAAGCTTCTAAATAGACATATATTTCATAGGCAGAAGTGTCCCCATAGGCTAGCTTGAGAATGGGTGGGGGAATGTCATAGAAGAAGTAGTGAATTTGATTAGAATTACAGAAATACAGAGAAAAAACTATGTCATGTTTGACCTATCTGGACAGGGATTTACTCACCCAGAAACCAACTGCCAGCTGGATATACATCTTTAGGTTCATGACAAAAGCATGGTGCAGAGGGTTACAAATGGCCAAGGAGTGGTGACAAGCCATCAGAGCCAGGTGGAAACACTGAGTTCCCAGAATAGGGAAAAAGCAAATATGGATGGTGCATTTCAGCCAGAAATGCTTCTACCTTGTGTCCAAAGTTTCACAAAGATCCTGTGAGGAATGACAGATTAAATGCTGTGCCTGAACCTCAATTGTGGTCAGAAAATAGTAGCTCATAGGTGACATTCCTAAGATATGATTTCAAGTGTCTAAGATTGTAGAAGGCAAGAGTTTTTTACAGTACAAAGTCCTCCAAAATTGTAGCCAAGTTTTATCACAACATTATTCAATCTAAAGCCTAATATAGGGAAAATGATCAAAATTGTTTCTTTAGTGTATCCACACATCGTTCTAGACCAGCTTGTATCATGCATCCCATCTTTTTTTGTTTGTTAATTTTTTCTTTTTTAAAATGGTATTTTTAATGAGAAATCTTCACACACATACAATCCGTACATAGTATACAATCAATGGCTCACAATATCATCACATAGTTGTGTGTTCATCACCATGATCAATTTTTGAACATTTGTATCACTCCTGAAAAAGAAGTTAAAAGATAAATGAAAAAAATACTCATACATCCCATATTACTTACCACTTCCTCTCAGAGTAGAATCCCTGTCCAGGTAGGTCAAACATGACATAGTTTTTTCTCTGTATTTCTATAATTCTAATCAAATTCACTACTTCTTCTATGACATTCCCTCCCCCATTCTCAAGCTAGTCTATGGGGTCCACTAGTATTTCAATCTATCCAATTTTTTACCCCTCATCCACCCTATTATCTGTTTCTCTTTTATCCTTATGTTTAATTTTTTTTGGTAAAATGTTTTTTATTTGTACATTTAATCATCATCATTTTCTACTCTAGGCTTTATCTCAAGTCTTTATTCTCTGTCTTTCTTTCTGGTTTTATATGTGAGTGCTTCTCCCTCAGACTCTTATTCAGCTTCATTCAGGGTACTTACATTATTGTGCTACAACCAGGTAGTATTGTGCAATCCATTTCTGAGTTTTTACGATCAGTCCTGTCACACAATCTATATTCTTTCAGCACCAATTACCCAATCTCTAGCCTATTTCTATCTCCTGATAATCTGTGTTCTTAACTTAAATTCTTCAAGTTCACTCATTAATGTTAGTTCATATTAGAAAGACTATACAGTATCTGTCCTTCTGTTTCTGGCTAATTTCATTAAGCATAACATCCTCAAAGCTCATCTATGTTGTTACATACTTCATGACATTATTCTGTCTTATAGAATAAAACTTTATTTTTTTACTCATCTGCCCATACCTTGGATAAAAGGAACAACAGACACAACATTTTTACAATCATTTGATCACATTGTAAAAGCTATATTCTTATATAATCATCTACAACAATCAAGGCTAATGGAATACAACTCAACAGTTTCACATTGAGCTAAAAAGGGATACTTATATAATGCATAAGAATAACCTCCAGGATAACCTCTCAACTCTGTTTGAAGTCTCTCAGCCACTGAAACTTTATTTTGTCTTATTTCTTTCTCCCTCTCTTGGTCAAGAAGGCTTTCTCAATCCTTTGGTTCTGGGTCCTGTCTCATTCTGGGATTTCTGTCCCATGTTGCCAGGGAGATTTACAACCTTGGGAGTCATGTCCCATGTAAGGGGGAGGGCCGTGAGTTCACCTGCTAAGTTGGCTTAGAGAAAGAGGCCATATCAGAGCAACAAGAGATTCTCTGGGGGTGATTCTTGAGCTTAATTTTATGTAGGCTTATCCTCTTCTTTGTAGGGATAAATTTCATAGGGGTGAATCCCAGCACTGAAGGCTTGGCCTATTGATTTGGTTATCCTCACTGCTTGTGAGAATATCATAAATTCCCTAAATGGGGAAATTGAATAATTTCTCCCCAGCCCCCCATGGGGACATTGAAATACTTCTGTATTCACTGCCCAAATTACTGTGGTATATATTGGAGCATTATACAAACTGGACAAACCAATGAAATCTCATGCCCTATTCAAGATTCCATGTACTTATGGTGTTCAAGTTAATTTAGGAAGTGTACTACCCCAAAATATAGATTTTGCACCAAATAAACATCTCTCCGTTTGTTCTCATACAGCAGTTGAAGCTTTAAAATATAAGCCATGATATTTTAATCCAATCTTGTGTGGAATGACCTACTGCTATGTGGAACCTTTTGATTAGATTGTTTCAATGGAAATGTGATCTTGTCAGTTCAAAATGGGTCTTTATTTCCTTATTGGAGTCCTGTGAGAGGGAGCTATTTTGGAAAATGCACAGATTCTTAAAGACAGAAAATGCCCAAGAAGATGCTAACAAATTAAATCCAAGTTTTTCCCCAAAGAAACAGAGAGGACCTTGGAATCAAAAGCTAAAAAATAAACCAGGAGCAAGAACAAGCAAGCACCAGTCATGTGCATTCCCAGCTGAAAGTTGTGTTTCAGATTCTGGCATCCTTCATCAGAGTACAGGTATCATCCTGTTGATACCTTAATTGGATATTTTCATGGCCTTAGAACTGGACATTTGTAACAAAATAAATCCCCTTTGTAAAAGCCAATCTATTTCTGGTATATTGCATTCTGGCAGTTATAACAAACTGAAACACCTCCCTAACACAACCTCACCAATAAATAAAGTAAATTAATTAATTCATCTTTCTTAATCTTGCAATTTAACAGCTGCTTTTGTTGAGTCCTGAAATCTTTCAAATCTTCTATTAATACAGTTCAGAAGAAAAACCATTAGATGATTCAGCTACATGTTGGCACTATTGTTCATTCAAGTACTTCATATTCATTTTTCAAGTTTCCTGTGAAATAATGATGTTCTCTGATGTTGAGATTGTGTTACCCACTACTTAAATAGCATAATTAGTATATTACTTATATTCAGAGCAAGTTTATAAAATTAATTTAAAGGCAGGAACTGAAAGAAAAAATTGGCAAGCACAACTTAGAAGGTTTTTTAATACTCCCTAGAATTTTCTTGTGATAAATATAAATACACATCAATATTTCCCTAGTATTTTCACATTTGTTTGCCATAGAACTTAATTCTTAATGCACAGGAACTTTATTTAATGCAAGTAATATACACACTCATACCAATGATGCCCAGTCACTATCATGCTCATTAGTTATATGTAATTTGTTTTTTATGAGAAACAATCTCCAGATTTATTACAGTTGAAACACTTAAACCCATGCTTAATATGTATAATCACCCAATAAATATCAGCACTTAAGATGATTATAATCCTCCATATACTAGCCCTTTATATCAAAAATTTGTTTTAAATTATGAACCTCAGAAAAGTACAAAGATATCTGAAACAGTATTTAAAATTTTTTAAATTTAAGGATTCATTTTTTCATTTTCTGGAATTGAGTATTCTTTGCTTACACTTAAAAAATAGTTACATGTACAAATAGATTTGTTATTAGAAAGGAATAGTTCAGACTTACTTGTTTGGATTGAAGTGCCAGCCTGATCTGGTGTTACAAAAGAGAATCACATCTCTCAGTGAAGTGATTTATTGTGAGTGCACAAGCAAGGAAATTGAGGAATCTTACCAAAACCAATTTGAAATGAGAATGTGAATTAGGGTTTTTATAGGTAAAGGAATAGGGGTAGGGTCAAAAAAACAAGTAAAGGCACATGATACATTACGTGAATTCAGAAATTATGTTGGATCTTTCTGAGGAAGGCACACAGTTTGCTCAATCCTGTCTCAAGCATGCCCTGGTGTTCCAGTTTCAGTGATTCATCAAACACAGTTTAGATTTAGATATTGATGAGCAAGCTCTTATGTGTAGAGTCTTCTTGCCTCTTTTCTTAGCTGATGAACTTTTTCATATATATATTTACAAATTTTATGCTGAACATTTCATGCAAAGAGTAGATATACTTACTCCTAGAAAGTATTATGCAGCTTCCTCTAACCAGCTGCAACTATGTTAGTCTGGGATTTCTTGCAATTTTAATTGTAATCATTTTAATACTGGTTCCAAATATGTGTATTATTTACACATAAGAAATAATAAGAATATTTCATTGTCTGTGCATTAGCTGATAATGACAGATTGTCTTTGATGACTTGGAGTCAATTTAGAATAGCTTTATGGAACACTATTTGTTTCGCTTAAGAGTTCTGAATATTTTAGCCTGCATGTTCCCAAAGGAAAGTTTCCCCTCTTACAAGATATTTTGTTAGTTCTTAACATCTACATTTTAATCTTATCTTAAAAGGATTAATTTATGGGGAAACTGATTAATGAGGAAATCACCTTTAGTGCTTGCTAGTTAAATACTTTTCAAAAAATATGTTCAATTTTAATTTAGTTGTGTTTTAATTAGTCAGTCTGAAAGTGAATTTAACCTGTTGGTGTATTGATGGGGCTGTTAGGAAGTACAAAAGTCAGGCCTCTATGTTTTAAGGTGGTTTATCAGGATTTGTAAGTTGAAGTATCATGTGCACAGACATGTATTATCAACTACCAAAGTAACAGAACAGTGGCTTAAAAGATACTATGCAATTATAAAAAAAATAAATACAGAGTGTGAAGCAGAATGTTATCCAGCATTATGGAGATCCAAAGTACAACAAGGGAGCCTGAGAACACTGAAGGTTAAACATGTTAGGATTTAGAGACTTGCTAGATAGTTAGGTAGCTGTTTTCAGGCCATCTTTTGTGTTGAAGATGTAAGAACATAGGTTCTATGGGGAAAAGAAAGCACTTTGAGATCATTCATTCTCAAGCAGTCCTAATGTGAAAAATAAGACGTTAGGAATACCTGATTTCTTAAAGCCAGTTCAAGGTGGGCATTCTGGGTACTTGACTAATATCAGCACATATTTCTCTTTGACATCATACACTACATTAGTTTTAAGTTTCAAGCCTGCAACCCTTAATATAAACCATTCTGACCCTCCCTTTCTAAGTAAACTCTTTCCTGTATTGAATCTACTTTTAAATCCATTCAATAAATTTCTCATTCTGAATAATGAAGATTTCAGTTCTAGAATATCTGTTTGATTGTTTTCTATGGACTCCAAGTGAATGTTCCACAATTTTATAATTGTCCACTTTTTATTTTAAATATTATAGATATTTTAACATCATTGCTTCTCTACTTCATTTTCTGTTATAAAACATTCATTTGCTTCTAATGTTTCTTTGCTTGATTTTTGGTCATAAAGTCTTATCTATTCCAATATTTAGTAATTTGCATGTTTATTATTTGTTTTATATTAATTGTAAAGAAATAGTCTCCCGATGATTTCTCCCAACAAAGGAATTTCATCCCAATTAGAGATACATATAAGTTTTCCCTCCCTTACCACTTAGGAAACATCTTTCAGTTCATTCCTACTTCAATGATATGACCATCCAGGGCTTTCACATTTAAGCATGTTCCCTCTTATTCTCATCATCATGAAGACAGTTCAAGAATTTTAGCCCCAGAGAGTTTTGGCTTAGATATTGACTCTTCCTTCTAAACAGCCTTAGGATTTGGCAAATATTTTGAAAGGAATATCACTGTGTTTAAGTCCCCCAACATTTCCAGGGTTGGTATTCTTGTTCTGTACAGTCACCAAAAGTTGTGCTAGTTTTCCTGTGCCCAGCTCCACCCCATTTTTTGTATTGATACCTACGTTCTCAGGTACTAGATGTGCCCAGATCAGAAAACATTCTCAAGGAAATGTAGTTACAGATTTTCTTTGTCAAGTAACCATTCTCTCCAGGGTTTTCCACTCCTCTCTTATTCTCAGAACTCAAATCAACACCAAGTTTTTGCATCCTTGGCATAGACGATTGGAATCAATTACACATTGCCTTTCCAGTTTTTTTTTTAATTGCCATTAGACTATTGCTTGCTGAGACTTTGGAATTCAGAAAATGCCTTTCAAAGGAAATCAGTGATTTTTTTGAGGTTCTACGTGTCTCCAGTTTTGGCATTCTAGTACTGTGGGACAATCTAAATTCTGGTGAAGCCAATATTCTCATTCTTATCCACAATTACACTTGATCAGCAACACTTTCAGGTTTTCAGCTCACCTGTGAATAGCTGTACCTTCTCTTGAATTACTTCACCTAGCCCATATTTTCAAATACATGATGTCAAAGCTGACCCTTCTAATGTAATCAACACAATGGTTGATAAAATGATGTTTAGTTTACTGATTCCTGTTGTAATGAAGATCCTGAATCTCAAAACCTTGGCAGTACTTTAGACCAGGGAAGGCAAGGTCAAACTGTGTCTGACCCAGTTCTAAGGTAAATTAAAAATATACTCACAGGGTGGTGCAACAGTGGCTCATCAGGCAGAATTCTCACCTGCCATGCTGGAGACCCAGGTTCATTTCCCAGCCAGTGCCTACCCAATAAAAAAAAATACATATACATATACAAATATATATATATATATGTATACATACACATAGTTGAAAACATTCCAGTAAAAATTTAAGGTAAAGATTTAAAATTGATTAAAGATGGAAAGTTTGGTTTAAGGTAGGTCTATCAAATGAAATGTTTTATGGGGATTGTGTAAGGATCAATATACAACAGTACATGATTGATAGAAACAGCAACAAGAATGAATAAGGCTAGGAATTCAAAGAGTCTTGCCATATAAATTGTGTATCATTTCCAAACAAGGAGAAAACCTAATCAGTTTCCTGCAAAGCCAAAGCTGGCCTCTGCCATTTGTTGATATAAAGAAACATAAAAGTCGATGTAGCATAGTAAGATCATCTAACAGTTCTTCTTTGCAAACTCAAATGTAAAACTGGAAATCATATCATGCTTACTATACACCATCAGATCTGATGTTTTAAAAGTTAAGTCTCAGCACAGTGCCCAACAAGTGTACTTTTCTAGACTGCTTGGCTTCCATTTACCTTAAAGATTCCTTATCCTGTATTTCTTGGATAAAATGTCAGGGAAATTTTGGAATCACAGTTAAGAGTAGTACAAAATCCCAGAAATTAAGGAGATAGTACAATTATTTTTCTACAGAGACAAAGCTACAGTTACTCAAGAGAATGGACTCATAAAAAAATCTGAAAAGCCTGGGCCTCTGCTCACAGATTCTAATGAACTAATCATATATCTGAATGTTAATTTATCAACTGTCTCTCTGAAGATAAGAATTAGAGAAAGAAATTGGTATTTTTATGGAATTCCAAATTATTTAACTATTTTTAAATATCCATTATTAATAATAATTGGTAGCATATTTTGAACTTCTATGAGGTTTCTAATAATTTAAATTGTAATGGTTGCCTTTTTAAATATTTGAACTATTTGTAAGGAATCCTCACAAAAGGGGTTCTTTTTATGTATCCAGGTGTCAATGTATATTACCCCAATATTACTAAAACTGAAATTTCCTATTCAAATTATTCCTAATAGTATACATTTTATAATTATACATAACATGTTTTAGGAAATAAATGCATATGCCAATATCTGCTAATTATTCCCTAGTGTTCATTTAGAAATCATTATGCTTGAAATCCTTCAATTATTAGCTCTCCCAAATCATGAGAGTGCATGTAACAAAACTTGGCTGTATTGGTGAAATTATTCATGTAGATAATTGGAAATAGCTCCTTTCTCAGTAAATAGTTCTTGTGGTTATGAGACTGGTTAAATGGTGCATAAGTTTGCTTTTGTATATTTGAAAGCAAATATGATAGATTTATGTCCAAACATTTGGGGAAGCACATGCATTAGTTCCATATACAAAAATAATCTACTTTTATCAGTCTTTCTGATATATATTTCTGTGAATCTAAACACATTTTGTTGAAAAAGGCTTTTTGTTACCCATAACAGAACTTAATCATGACCTTCTTCATCAAATCCTGCAAGAGGAGGAGTGTCTTTTAGAACAACATATTAAAGTAGAAGGTACAAGAAGTCACTGGTCCATAGCAAATCTGAAATCCAGTTGGAAATGTTCTCAGGTTTCAAGGCCTTGGAATACTTTCCATGGCTCTCAACACTACCTTCTGGGTTCTTGGTCTTGCTGCACTCCAAGTCATCCATCCTGTTGGGGTCACTCAAAAGAACCAGGATGGATTTCCTAGTGTCTGAAATTTAATCAAGTGGTGCTATTGATGATGCCATGCACAACCCATGAAGGTATGAAATACTTATCATTCACATAATGAGATTTTCTGGCTCCCAAGCTGGCCCCAAAATATCTTGAGAGTGTCATAATTTTGGTTCATATATTTAGGTCTTTAATTCATTTTGAATTAATTTTTGTATATTGTGTGAGCGAGGGGCCAACTTCATTCTTTTGAATATGGATATAATGATTTCCCAGCACCAATTGTTGAAGAAACTTCTTTCCCCATTAAGTGGATGTACCACTCAAAAATCAATTGGCCATAGATCTTAGAGTTTATCTCTCTGATCTCTCAAATCCTTTCCAACCATGTATATGTCTTTGCTAGTCCAATGTCATGTTGTTTTGCCCAGTTTAGCATTTAATAAGTTATGAAATAAGGAAATGAGAGTCTTTCAAATTTGTTCTTCTTTTACAACATATTTTGGCTTTTTGTGTTCACTTATATTCCATGTACATTCAGTGATGGACTTTTCCATTTCTGCAAAGTATGCTCTTGGAATTTTCATTTGGATTGTATTGAATATGTAAATCACATTGGGTAGAATTGACATCATAACAATACTTAGTCTTTGAATTCATAATTGTGAGATGTCCTTCCATTTTTAGGTCTTTTATGTCTTTATTAACTTTTAAAATAATATCTGGTATGTTTCCATGTAAAAGACCAATACATCTAAGGTTAAATGTATTCCTAGATACTTCATTCTTTTAGTTGCTATCATAAATGAAATAATTTCATGATTCCCCTTTAGATAGTTCATTACTAGTGTGTAGAAACACTAATGAACTTTGCATCTTTCTCATGTATATTATCAATTTTCTGAATATATTTATTTGCACTGGTAGCTTTTCCTTGTCTTTTTCAAGATTATATATATATATATATAATATATATATATATATAATATACATATAGTCTACAACTAAGAATAATTTTACTTCTTTTTTTCCAATTTGAATGTTTTACCTTTTTTGCCTAAATGCTTTATCTAGAACTTCTAGTACAGTGTTTAAACAGTGGTCAAAGTTGGCATATGTGAACTGTTACTGATCTTAGAGGGAAAAGTTTTCAGCCTTTCACCATTGACAATGATATAAACTGTGAACTTTTCATGTACATTATTTATCATGTTGAAGAAGTTTCCTTCAATTCCTAGGTTTCTAAGTGGTTTTATCCATAAGAGGTGCTGCAGCCTGTTAAATGCCTTTTCTGCACCAATTAACATGATCATGCATTTCTTTCCATTCATTGCATTAATGTGGTGTGTTATATTAATTTATTTTCTTAAGTTTAACCATCCTTGCTTACTTGACATAAATCCCATTGATCATGGTACACAATTCTATTTACTTTTTTATTCAGTTTGTTAGTATTTTGTTGATGATATTTGCATGTATGTTCATAATGGATATTGGTCTGTAACTTTCTTTTCTTGTAGTACCTTTATTTGGCTTTGGTATTAGAGTGATGGTGGTACACAGGAAAAATGAGAAATATTTACCTTCTTTGCAATTCTTAGGAGAGTTTTGAGCAAGATTGGTATTATTTTCTTTTAATATTTAGTAACATTCACCAGTGAAGCCTATCTGGTCTTGGATTTTTTTTTTGGTGGAAGATTTTTACTTACTGATTCAACCACTTTAATTGTATGGATCTGTGAGATTTTAAATTTCTTATTGAATCAATGTTGGCAGTTTTTGAGTTTCTAGGAACTGTACCATTGTATCTAGGTTATCTAATTTGTAGGCATATATTTGTTCTTACTAACATTCTTGTTATTGTTAAGTTCATGTGCCACTTTGATCAGGTTATGGTGTCCAAATATTGATAAAGCAAACACTTGCCTGTTTGTTATTCTGAAGGTACTTCATGGAATATATAATTATTCAGTTGCTTGCATCTATGAATGATTACATATATAACAAACAGATTGCCCTAAGCAATGACAGTCTCATTAAATCAACTGGATGTCATAAAGAGAGATTGAGGATTTCATCTATCAGAAAGGAGATTTTCCTAAGCCAGCCAGCTTCTCCTGGGAAATTCTAGAGATTCACTGGAATTCCTATCTTACAGCCTGCTTTATGGTATAGGGATTTGTAAATCATGGTGGTCTCACGAGGTAAAATCTATAATAATTTTTTTAATATTTACATAGATCTATAGTGAGTTCCTTTTCTCTAGAGAACCCAGACTATTAAATATATTTGTATGAAGAGTGGTTCTTGATAAACAGAATCTTACATGAGTTTCCTGAGTTGGTTCTGAGGATTTTTGGAATCAATTTTCTAATCTAAATGCACTAATAACTATATCTCCAATGATCAAGTTCACACTGTCATTGTGTGGAATGAATTGAAATAGAGATATGGAAATTCAAATGTTTGCAAGAGGCAGGCCACTGAGAGACAGTGTATTCAATTTCTTAAAAGCATTTTGTGGAATTAGAAAGTATAATGATGTTGACTGTTCATTCCTAAATGTGCTGGATACATATGTTAAAGAAAGGGATGAGAGAAAGGTTTCAAATTCCCAGTTCAAGTGCCATATGAGGACCTAAGACTTTCTATGTGTGCCCTGAAATAAATTGTTGTTTCATTTAGTGAATCACTTGATATTTCTGAAAAGAAGAACCAGAATTTCATTGTTCAAATGAGACTCTTAATTAAAATATAAGTTGAATTCCCAATCCTGCAGAGTGTCTGTTTTAAATTGAGGGCATAGTTTGGGAAGGATTGGGATCCTGAAAATTAGAATGGAGACATATGGGCTGATAATTATGAGAGGAGGGACTTGACATACTAGAATTTTGTGTATTATTGCCAGACAAGCCTGTAATGGTGTGCCCTTTCTGTCTCCAACTGAAGAGATTTAAACTGCTGTGCCTGATAAACCTGCAAGTACCTCACCTGAGAAAACAGCCTTCTCATTTGAATCTGAAGACATTAACACCATTTCACCAATTGAAATTCTAATGGAGTGCCCTATGTAGATGGCTTGACAGACACTGATAATTCTTCTCATGATACATTCTACTGGCCCTATTTTCTTCCAGGCCTATAACTAGACTGAAGTTCCAACAGGCCCTGGAAAGGGAAGTACAAAGTGTGAACATGAGGATGCATGCTACACTCCAAACACCTCCATGATTTATTCAACTTCTGTAGAAACAGCTCAGGGGAATATTTGTGGAAATGGATATTAAGTTTGTGGCATACTGGTGGAAGGAACTTAAAGTTGAATGAGGCTGAAGTTATTTATATAGGCAACTGAGCTCAGAGTCTGGATTCAATGTTGTAGCTTGAGTGGTTCGAAAAGGCTCTAACTGTTTCTTTGGCTTGTTGGCTGATGCATGTACAAAAGATGACTTACATCTGAAGCTTAAGTGCTAGGCCTTCCATAGTATAATATAGATAGAGGATCCAAAGTCTTAGAGATATTGAAATATTAAAATGGATTTATCATATGAGAACTGCTCACAATTCCCAGGAATGTACAGAGGATAGAAATTTCACCTGAACTGCGTAAGGAATATGTGACAGAAGAACTCTGTGGTCACTTTCCTCTGTAGGTCTGACACCACTGTGGAACTATTGCCACAGATCTTGGATTCTTAAAGCCAGTGGTGAAGACCACACTTGGCTTGGCAAAAGCCACACTTGGCTTGGCAAAAGCCAAGTGTCAGCACCAATCATCAAAAACAAGGTCTGTGTGGTTACTGTAATGGACAGTAGTGTCATAGCAGTAATCAGAATATTCTTACTTACAGGTGCTCATGGTGTAGGTTAGTTGATCATGGATGACACAGATGGGCAGAATACTAAATTATTACTGAATATATAAAGGCAAATGTACTCTAATTCAAGCTTAAAATGTGAATCACAAAAACAGAGAATCACAGTCTTCAATCAATTCCAAGACATGAGACAGTTTTCAGACACAGAACTGAGTATGATGTTAGTACACCTGGGGAAGGATCCTACTGCATGGCTACACATTTATACTGTTAAGTTTCCCCAAAAGGATTTAAGTTTTTTAAACAGGGTGACTGTCCACTGAGGATAAATAAATGATCTGACATTTTAGGGATTATCAGATGTTGGCTCTGAACTGATATTAATTCCAGGAGACTCAAGCATTACTGTGTGACTGCCAGATAGAGTAGGGTCTCTGGAAGACAGAGGATCAATTAAGCTTTAACTGATATCTATCTCACATTGGGCTGGTAAGTCTAAGACCCATTTTGTCATTTCCCCAGTTTTAGAATGCATAATTGCAATAAAAATCAGCAAATGACAAAATCACAACATTGGTACCTGGACTTGTGGAATGAGGGTGATTATGGCAGGAAAGACCTATTGGAAGTACTGTCAGGGCTCATAGGGCTCATGACCAAAGAGGCCATGGTGGTAGGGATAGAGGTTATGCATGGGCTCAGCTCAGCAGCATTCATCAAAGCCGACCTGGTGAAACAACTGCTGAGTGCCAAATTTGCCAGCAGCAGAGACCAACACTCAGTCCTTAATATGAAACCATTCTAAGTTTATCAGCCTGCTACCTGGTGAAAGGTTAATTACATTGACAACTTTCATCATGGAAGGGGCAAAGTTTTGTTCTTACAGGAATAGGTAAATACTCATGATAATGATTTGCTTTTCCTGCACGCGATGTTACTACCAAACCTACCATTTGTGGATTTATCAGGTAGTCCACACAGCATTGCATCTCATCAAAGGACCCACTACATAGCAAATGAAGTTGTGGAATGGACACACGATCATGAAATTCACTGGTCTTACCACATTTCCAATCACCCTGAAGCTGCTCAAATGAAAGAAAGTTGGAATGATCTTTTGAAGACTCAATTATAACACCAGCTGAGTGGCTATATCTTGTAGGACTGGGGCAACATTTCTCAGGAGGTTAAATATGCTGCAAATCAGAACATACTTTATAGTGCTTATATTCCAACAGCCAGGATTCATGGGTGTAGGAACTGAGGGATGGGAATGGGAGTGTCACCACTTATTTTCCCTAGTGACCCACCAGAGCAGTTTTTCTTTTCACCCCAACAACCTTAAGCTCTGTGGGTCTACATCGTTTAGTTCCAAAAGGAACAATGCTTTGACTAGAATAAACAATAGTGGTTCCATTGAACTGGAAATTAATACTGCAACCAAAGTACTACCTAAGGTTACTCATGCCTCTGAATCAATAGACAAAGAAGAGAATTACTTTACTGACTGCAGTTAATGATCCTGACTATCAAATGGAAATAGAAATGTTACTACACAATGATGGTAAACAAAGGTTTGCTTGAAATACGGGATTTCCCTTAGGGTGTCTCTTAGTACAACCATGCCCTTTGATTAAAGTCAATAAAAATTTAAACAATCCAAAGCAGGTAGGACCACTAATGACCCAGACTGTTCTTTTTTTTTTTTTTTTTTTTTTTTACATGGGCAGGCACCAGGAATCGAACCCGGGTCCTCGGGCACAGCAGGCAAGCATTCTTACTTGCTGAGCCACCGTGGCCCGCCCCCCAGACTGTTCTTGAATGAAGTTTTGGATCACCCCAACAAGCAAAGTACCACAGTCAGTGGGGAATCTTCCTAAGGTTAAAGGGAATATGGAATGTATAGTAGAAGAATGTAGTTATAAATATAATATATGAACACTAGTTGCAGAAATGTGGGTTTTAATGGTTATGAGTATTTCTCTATGTTTTGTTATAAGTTTATATGGATACATAAAGCAAATATATTTGTTTGCTTCCCTATATTATCTCTTTATCATATAGCATATGTATTATTAAGTTTGGGTCATAGTATTTAAGTTACCAGGATATCAATTTAAAAGTGGATGTTATCCAAGGATTTGCACCTTCTTCTTGGGACAGGGTTAACAGTTGTACAAAGGATAGTTGAATTATGTAAGGCAAATGCATGTCTGTGATTTTTATTTAGAGATGAAGTATAGTTTAAGAAGATGTTGATGGGTGCAAATTTGAGAAGAAATGGACTGTAATGGTTAAATTCTTGTGTCAACTTGACTAGGTAAATGTGACCAGCTTTTGTTAAAGGAAAGAAACACTGACCTAGTTGTTACTATCAGAGTATTTCATGGATTTAAATAATCAGTCAATTGATTGCATATATGGTTGATTACATCTACAATCAACAATAGAGATTGCCTTCAGCAAAGATAGAAGCATAATATGGAATTTGGATGTGTCCATTCCTGTGGTTGCATGACCCAATTCCTATAATGAGTCAATTTATATTTATCATTTATTTATCTATCTATTTATTACACAAGTGTGTGTATGTGTGTACGTATTGCCAGTTCTGTTTCTCTGGAGAACCATTTTATAATCATTTTATTTATGTTGGGGTGGTAGTTATTGCCCCCCTTTTCATTTTTGCTTTCATTCCTGTCTACCTTTATTTTTTACATTGTGTCTAGTTAAATTTTTGTCTATTTTATTTTACTCATTTTTCAAACAGCCAACTTTTGCTTTTGTTGATTCTCTCTATTGTTTTATTTATTCTGTCATTTATACCTACTGTGATATTTGTTATTTCCTTCCTTTTGCTGCCTTTGGGTTTATTTTGCTTTTTGTTTTCTAGGTCTTCTGGTTGTGATGATACATCACTGATTTGAGGTATGTCTTCTTTTGCAATGCAAGCATTTAGGTTATGAGTTTTTCTTTCAATGGTGCCTTCGATGTGCCCATAAGTTTTGGCATGTTGCAATTTCACATTCATTTACATCAGGCTATTTTTTAATTTACCTTTTGATTTCTTATTTGACCCATTGAAATTACAAGAGTGTGTTGTTGAATTTCCACATAATAGTGAATTTTCCATTATTCCCAATTTTATTGATTTCTAGCTTTATTCCATTGTGGTAGGAGAAGATTCATTGTATGATTTCATACATTTAATTTTATTAACACTTTTTTGCGACTTAATATATCTTTTTTTTCTGGAGAATGACCCATGTTTACTAGAGAAGAATGAGTCAATTCATTTTGACAAAGTTGGGAAATCAATTTGTTAGTGGAAGGGTAGATTTTGCCATAAATAGTGTGGGAGCAGCTTGGCAAGTAAGGAAAAAATCAATATCAATCGAATCTCCTGTGTTCTACAAAAAATTTATTCAAAATGTACCATGGTCTTAAATGGAAAATTTAAATGTAACACTTTTAGAAAAGAATAGGAAAAATGTTCAGAATTTAGAATTAGGGAAAAATACTTAAATTTAACAATAAAAGCAAGGGGTTTAAAAGGAAATTTTCATACATTGGGCCTCATAAAAATGAAATATCTTACTTTCTGAAAGAGGATGGAAAACAAGCTACAAACTGGGAGAAAGCAGTTGTTAGTCACATATTCAGTGAAAGAGTAGTATGTAGATTATATAAATAACTGTAAAAGCTCAACAGCAAATAAAGAAATCCATTAGAAAATTGGAAAAATATTTAAAGATTCTTTTGCAAATACAGGTGGATCTGCCATTATCTCTGTTGAGGAAAACCTGAGAGAAGATGGGCCTTTTCTCATTCCTACTGCCTAAAGGCTCCAATAACCAGCTTGAATCCTAAAGTGACTCAATGATGGAAGACATATTCTGAGGTAGCCGAGCAGGTAGTTTGGAGCATGGTTCCCTGATAATACCATAAAGCCACCATATAAATCTTATCCTTGCAATTCTTTTAAAGAGTGAGAGAAATAAAAATTAATCTTGTTATATCTATTTATTCAAAAAGAATTTCTCAATTCAATAATCCAGGTTTCTGATTTGAGAAATTAAGATGAATAATAGCAATGTAAATCTGAACCAACCCGTTGAAAGGAAATAATTAAGATTAAAGCAGAAATCTATGATATTGAAAACAGAAACACATAGGGAAAGAACTATGGCTCACCTCTTCTGATTTTACCTCTGTTGTGGTACCTTTCTGACATACCCTTTTATTCTCTTTCTTTTCCTATTTTAAGGGCATGGGCACGTGGTTAGATTAGGCCCATACAGACAATCCAGATTGATCTCTCCATCTCAATATTCATGATGTTTCTATTACCATACAATTTCTGATGAATAATCTTTTGCAATTTCTAATTGCTACCACTGTCTTATGTGTAACTATTCTGTGCTTTCAAATATACTTTCTTTAGGGAGAACTTATTTCAAAGATGTCACTATTATTAAATGAAACAATGTATAATTGGCCACTTAGAAGGGAAGCAAAGAGACGATATTTTATACACAGCAGCATTAATCCAGAATGGATTGAGGATGCATCTGTTGGGAGTGAAGTAAGAAAAGAAATAAAATAATCCAAAACATATTACTTTAAGACTACATAACTAAGAATAATATAGAAGTATGTACAAAATAAATTGGTTGAGAAAGATAGGAATTTTCTATTATATTATGTGCTCTGTCAGGAACTTACAAGTGAGAGAGATAAATCTATGTAAGCTTTCTTTTGGGCATATGGCTTGTGTAATTCTACATGGGGCTAAGTAAGTGAAGTATATATGCTTCCAATATTTACCAATGCTTTAACATCTCTGGATTTTGGCAAGAATTTGAAATAGGTCATAGTGATATTCATTGAAATGGATAATATCTCTCTATTCAGTCACTTAATCAGTCACTCAAAAATGTTCACTATCCACTTACTGGCCATTCTGTGCTATATGATCAGAGAAGAATGCTAGCTAATAATACGTGAAGATTTAAGCAGATACTAAGGCAACTAATTTATATATTTACCAGCATATTAAAGGCAAATTTCTTAAAAGCTTGGACATTACTCATAGATTTTAGTTTAAATATGTGCTGTGAAATGATATTTTATATATGCAATAAGATTATTTCTTAGACATGGAGCATTGAAAGCAAGTTAATTTGCATAGCATATATTTAAGCACAGTAAATTTCAAGCTACAAATCTAAAAGTGCATAAAAGGTAGAAGTGATTATCTTGTCAAAGGGGTAATGTAGAGATCTAAATGTTTCTTTGTGTTACAGTCAGTTAAAGCAATAAAAATTATGATCATCAATGCTATTTATTAAGTAATAATTTTCTTAGTGCTGCTATAACATCTTTGTTTCTAAGACTGTATATCATGGGATTAAACATTGGAGTCACAATGGTGTAGAAAAGAGAAAGCAGTTTGTCAGTCCCTGCAGAATGATTGGATTTAGGTCTTAAATATGTGATTGCAGCAGATCCAAAGAACAAAACAACAACCAGCAAGTGGGAAGAGCATGTGGAGAAGGCTTTGGCCTGACCTTGGGTTGTTGGCAACCTCAGAATGGTGGAAATGATTTTGCTGTAGGAAGCAATTATCAGTGTAAAAGGGATTGCAACAAATACCATTGTTAATAAATAGACAGATAGCTCCTGCGCAGAAGTGTCTCCACAGGCCAGCTTGAGAATGGGGGGGATGTCACAGAAGAAGTGATTAATTTGGTTAGATTCACAGTAATGCAAAGAAAAAATTTGATATGTTTGCCCTATCTGGATAGGGATTCCACTGACCCAGGAACCAACTGCCAGCTGGATACACATCTTTTGGTTCATGACTAGAGGATAGTGAAGAGGGTTACAGATGGCCATATAACGGTCATAGGCCATCACAGCTAAGAGGAAACATTCAGTGGCTCCAAATATAAGGAGGAAGCACATTTGAATGGCACAGCTCAGCTTAGAAATGCTCCCATTCTGAGTCCAGAGGTTTACCAGAATCTTGGGTAGAGTGACAGATACATAACAGATTTCCAAAGAGGAAAGATTTGCCAGAAAAAAATACATTGGTATCTGCAGTGCAGGGTCAAGCCTGGTTATTATGATTATCAAGCTGTTTCCCACTAAAATAATTATGTAAATCATGAAGAACACACCAAAGAGAAACCCTTGGAGATTTGGAAGGTCAGAAAATCCCAGGAGTACAAATTGCTCCATGGTGGAAACATTGCCTTCAGCATTTTTCTTTTCATGTTTCATCTGTAGGAATGATTTAATCAGAAGTGCAGGTTACTTTGATTTTCTTGGCTCTTGTCTTTTCATGCATTATCTGAGTTTTGTATGTCTCCCAATTTTTTTCCCACACATATCAGACAATGTTATAACTGCCAATGGCTCTACATGGCCATAATAAAAATGTCCCCTCAATTAAAAAACCTTGGGTTATTGCATTTCCTTGTTTCTGATGATGAAATATATGATTTTAAATTTTACTTCCTAACTGAACACTTGAAATCTAAAAATATGAATTTATGTTCTATTCTAGCAATTATTCTTTTAGTTGGCATGCTTCTCTCCTCTCCATTATGTTTTCTGATATTATCAATTAAAATTAATTTCATTGCACAGGTAAAAATTTTCTAAATCATCCAACAGAATTTTGTGGATGAAGCATTCAAATATAGGCAGTACGAATATATTGGCTTTTCTGTACTATCTCCAAAGTCTTGAGTATCTTGCATCTATAGCCTATTTTATTATAGAAATAAATGATGAGCTCACCATAAATTATTATGGTATGCCATTTAATCTTTTAAGGAGTGTTCGTATTTGGATGGATGATAAGTGAAGTCAGAAGTCATACATTTTATTCAGATTTTGTTGTAGGAGAAAAAGATTTCTAAGATTGCATTCCTGACCAAGAAATCTCAAAAGGTTGGAATTAAGTTCACTTAGCATCTATGCTGAAACAAGCAATTTCAACCAGAATGTGCAAATCTTTATTCTGAATTGCATTCCTATTCTGTAAAAAGTGCATTCCATTACAACTCATCTTAAAGAGTTCCCGAATGCATCCACATCCTCATTAGTCACTGTTTATCTGATGATCTCATTTTGCCTTTCGATCTTTACCTTGCACACCTGTGAATGTGTGCACAACATGACTGTTTTGGGATGTGACTATCAATCTTTATATTGCACAATTCTTATTTCTTCATCTAGAGTGTAAGCTTCTTAAAGTTTTTTCTGTAACTTTTATGCAATGGATTTATACTTGTTCCATAAAATTTAATTCACAACTTCTTGAGAAAATTACAACTGAGTTGAATTGGATGCTTTTCTGGAACAGTTCTCAAAGTGTAAGGAACAATCTGAACCCAAATTTCAGCCTCCCTCCCTTAATAAAATAATGTGTTAATTTTGTCTATGTGCACTGTGTATGTTTAGGAATTAGACTGCTTACATTCACCTTTGCAGAAGAAGTATATTGCCTCATTGTTTTCAGGATGTGATGGATTACTCTTATATTATGTATTTTACTCTTATATTATGTATTAACTAATTTAAAATGCATAGAGTCACTGCACAGAGGAGACATACCCATAATGCTGGGCTAAGGACATTAAGGGTAGATGATGGCTAAGAGCTAGGTTGCAAAAATAGTAGACACATGTGGGCAGGAGCAATGCCTACAGAAAACTTGGACATCCTGAGGATTCTCTGTGATTGAAAAAAAATGAAAGCCAACAATAATTTCAGTTAATATCTACAGTATTTTTTACTAAATACTAAAGTACCAAAGATATTTAAACTTCTGCAATCATTATTTTATACACTTTCACAATGAAAATTTGATTGTAAGGAATGCTGAACAGGAAGTATTTAAAACTCAAAGATGGAACTCAGAACTCAGTATCTAATCAGTGACGCTTTTAAGACATGATTTCAACTATTGAAGATTGCATAAGCCATGATTTTTTTTCAGGACACAGTCCTACAAAATTGTAAACATGTTTTGTCACTATACAACCTAGAGTATATTTATGGAAAAAGATCAAAATTGTTGAATGAATTTCCAAGTCTTCACAGACTAGTTTTTACCAGGTACCTCACCTTTGATGATCACAAAGCTGTCAGAATTGTTATCTTCTTAATTGGGTCTGCTCTTTTCATGGCTCCTGTCTCATCCTTAGATATCCTTTCTGCATTATTCTCCACTTTCAAGGAGGGTAGTGTATTTGAAAATAAATGATGAAAGCCAATTAGCAATCAAAGCATCATCAGCAGAATTTACAATCAGGTATGTAATTTAGCCTTTATTGTTGTCTTAATTTTTTTTACTCTATGCAAGGAAACAACCATTTTGAAAATAGTTGCAAAGTTAGAAATATTTTAATTATTTTTATCTTACCTAAATTGTGTTTACTTTCTAAACATCATCTCTCCAATGAATAAATAAGCAAACAAGCAAGTAAATAAATCTTCCACAGTCTTGCAACTTAACAGCTGCTGAGTGATGGAAATCATTAAAAGCTACTCAGAATGAAAACAACTAGATGATTCAGCTATATATTGGCACCTTTATTCATTCAAATACTTCATATTTATTTTTCTAGTCTCCCTGGTGAAAAAAATGATTTTCTTTGATGTAGGGACTATGTTATCAGCTACAAAAATGCCATGACAATGCATATGTTGCTTATATTCAAAAAAGTTGCAAAAAAATCAATTTAAAGACAAAAAAAATTTCAGAAATTAGCAAATGAAACAGAGAAAGTTTGCTCTTTTTCACTAGGAGAATTTTCTAGGGATAGTAATAAAAACATCAATATTTTCCCAATATTTTCACATCTGTTTGCCATGGAACTTAATTCTTAATCCACAAGGATTTTCTCTAAAACTAATAATATATACAGCCATATCAATGATGTCCATTCATTATCATGTTCATTAGTTAGATATAATTTGATTTTCATGAGAAACAATCTACAGATTTAATACATTTGAAACACTTTAACACATGCTTAATATGTAAAATCACTCAATAAATTTCAGCAATTAAGATGACAATCTTTTATATACTGGCCCCTTATATAACAAAGTGTTTTGCATTTTGTTCTCATTTGTTCTTAATAATGACCTCAGAAAAGTACAAAGAACATCTGAGAAACAGTGTTTGAAATTTTAAAAATTCAGCGATTTTTTCATTTTCTGGAATTGAATGTCCTTTGTTAATGCTTAAAAAGATAGCTACATATAAAAATAGGTTTGGTACTAGAGAGAAATGGTTCAGACATACTTGTATGGTTTGAAGTAAATTTAATGCTTACCTTTATTGACTGATGTAAAAGGAAGAGATAAAATGAGGAAAAAAATTCAAGGTTATATAATTTGTATTTTGAAAAAGGGGCTAAACTTCTTCTAAGATATATACTACTGCCAGAAAAATAAGAGTATTTAAGTAGGAAAGATTCTCCTCCCTGGGGATCAGCTCCTTTCCCATTTTGCTTTCTAATTAACCTAAATCAACTTGCCTGCCACTCAAGGAGTTTGATACAATAGAGAAACATATCTAACTGTTCCATTCCTAATGTGTTTTGTGAGTCTCCTACTTGCTTCTTTCAACTGTGTTTTTGTTTTAGCATCTAAATTAATCAAATTCCTAGGAATAAATCTAACCAAGGATGTAAAAGACTATACATAGAAAACTACAAAATATTTCTTAAAACAAACAAACAAACAAGATGTAATTAAGTGGAAGGGATTTGGGAAGCCTGTGCCCTCACAAGACTAGGTGTTGGAAAGATACAAAGACATTCCTCAAAAGTGATAGATCAGTCAACAAAATGTTGATGCCTCTGTGATGCTAGGAGATTGAGCACAGTCACTCACTGAACAATAAGAATCTTTGAGACAGGGATAGATCCCATGAAGTCATGTTTAAAAGTAAGCTAACATTCTTCTCTAAGAGTCTGAAAAACTGTGTACTTACACAAGGCTGCACCCTGTTAAGAGCAATCAGAAAGGGAAAATCCAAGCTACTAGTACCTTGCTGAAGAAGAAACAACATAAGTTCAAAAATTTGGGAGCAGCCTCCAAGCTACATATTCACTCAATGGTAAATTGTAAAATTACAACTGACTAAGAAGGATTAAACAGGCTTAAGCAGAACGTTTGAACAACAAGTGACTCATTTTGACACACAGATTACCCCTATGCTGTCAGGCTAAGTGACAAAAATAAAGACAAAAGTCTGAATACAATCATCAGAGTGCTGTGAAAGAGACTTCACAGAGACAGTTCAATTAAGCCTCTAAAAATAAATAACTCACAAAATCAACATAAATATTAACCTCCTAGGGGTAGGGAAATAACAAGCCACAGCTTATACAATACATTTTTATCATTGTTCAGTTTTCAAGAAAAATAATTATAAGACATTCTAAGAAACAGGACAGTTTGAAACAGTTAGAAAGGAAAAAATATCTGGCAATAGGGGTTCTTTTGAAAGGGCCAAAATACTGCACTTAGCTGACAAAAACAGTGCAGGCAATATGTAGATATTCAAAAACTTAAAGAATTAAGGGAATGATTGATTTCTAATGAATAATACCTAAAGAATTAAAGAAGAGTGTGATGAAAAATCTCAACAAGTAGAGACTATCAAAAAAATTTGAATATTATTAAAAACACCAAAATAGAAATTATATAGTTGAAAATTAAAATAGCTGTAAAAAAATCACAAATGGGGCTTAATAGTAGATTAGAGCAGGCCAAAGGAAATGTAAGCAAACATGACAATAGATCATTAGAGTCTATGTAATCTGAAGCACTGAAAGAAAAAAAGTGAAGGAAAATAACAGAACCCCATGCACATAATGGAGAAACAGAAGAAGAGATATTAAAATGGGGCAGAAAACAATATGCAAAGAAACAATAGCTGAAAATTTCAATAGTTGTTGAAAACATTAATCTTCACAAGAAGTTCAACAAACTCCAAACATAATAACTTAAAAAATGTATATATGCCCTGACACATCATTGTTAAAATGTTTTCAACATACAATAATAAAGAAAATGCTGAAGGCAGCAGGACTAATTATGCAGAAATACAAGTAACCAATAAGATTAAAAGGTGAATTCTCATTAAAAACTTGGAGACAAAAAAAGTAGTGTTAAGCATGATCAAAGTAAAACATTGTCAACCACAAAATTTATATGTAAAAAAAGCAACAGCAACCAAAAGTCTATCTTTCAACAGGAAGGTGAGATAGTCACCTTGATAAGTGAAAAAAATGATAGGATTTCTGGCTAGATGATCTGCCATGCATAAAATTAGTACAAACCATGTTTCCTGTTGGGGTCACTACACACAATCAAGATGGACTTCTTACTATCCAAAATTTGGATTAAATGTTGTGATTGATCATGCTGCGCCCACACCATGAAGGTGTGAAATATTTATTATTCACATAATATGGCTTCCTGAGAATAGTGTGACTCCCAAGCAGACCCAAAAATATCTTGAGAGCTTTATAGTTTGGTTTCTTATATTTAGGTTTTTAATCCATTTTGAGTTAACTTTTGTATGTGGTGTGAGTTAGTGGTCCAACTTCATTCTTTTAACTATGGATATCATAATTTCCCAGAACCATTGTTGAAAAAAACTATTCTTTCCCCAGTGAGTGGGCTTGGCTCTGAAAAATAAATTGGCCATAGAGATTGGGGTTTATTTCTGATCTTGCAATTCACTCCCATTGGTCTGTGTCTGCTGTTGTCCAGTACCAAGCTGTTTTGACCACTATAGCTTTGTAATATGTTTTTAAATAAGGACGTGTGGGTCTCTCGAATTTATTCTTCATTTACAAAATGTTTTTGGCTTTTTGGGATCTCTTATCTTCCCTATATATTTGTTTTTTAACTTTTCCTTTTCTGCAAAGAAGGCTGTAGGAATTTTCAGTTGTACTGAATTGAATCTGTAATTTCTATTGGGTTAATTGACGTCATAATGATGTTCAGTCTTCCTATCTGTAAACATGGAACATGCTTCCATTTATTTAGGTCATTTTAAAATTTATTTTACTAATATCTCGTAGTTAGCCATGTATAAGTCTGTTACATCTTTGCTTAAATTTATTCCTAGATATTTTCTTCTTTGAATTGCTGACAGTTTGATACTATGTACACCAGAAAAGGTCATGTTCTTTTAATTCTTTCCTGTGGGTTTAGATTTGTTTTGGGTGGGACCTTTTGATTAGGTTATTTTAGTGGAGATGTGATGACCCCAATCAAGGTGGATTTTAATCCCTTTGCTGGAGTCTTTTATAAAAGGTAAAACCATATACAGAAGCCATAGGTTATTTTAGTGGAGATGTGATGACCCCAATCAAGGTGGATTTTAATCCCTTTGCTGGAGTCTTTTATAAAAGGTAAAACCACATACAGAAGCCAAGAAATGAATTTAAGAGAAGCTCACAGAAAAAGCCCCAAAGATGTAAGAGAGGAAGCCACTGAAGTGACAAGTTGAAAGCAATGAAACCCTGGAGAGAAAGCCCACCAGACATTGCCATGTGCTTTGTCATGTGACAGAGGAGTACAGATTGCCAGCAGCCTTTCTTCAGAGATGATAACATCCTCTTGCTATCTTGAATTGGATATTTTCACAGCCTAATTGCTGTAAATTTTGAGGTAATAAATCCCTGCGAAAGCCAACCCATTTCTGGTATATTGCATTCTGGCAGCCTTAGCAAACTGAAACAGTTATTACTATAAATAGAATTTAATTTTTGACTTATCTTAAAGATTGTTCATTAGTAGTTATGATGGTTACATTCATGTATCAACTTGGCCAGGTGATGGGGCCCATTGTCTCATCAAGCAAGCACCAATCTATCTTTTGCTGTAGGACATTTTGTGGACTTAAATCATCAGCATTTTGACTATATCTATGGCTGATTACATCTGCAGTTGGCTAAATCGGGTGTCTTTGACAACAAGAGATGTTTAAACTGATTATATGAAGAATTTTAAGGGGGAGGTGATCTCTTCAGCAGTCAGAAGAGAGAGCTTCCATCTCCACTTCAGCCAGACAGCCTTTCCTGGAGAAGGCATTTGGAAACCTTCATTGGCTTTGCCCATTTGCAGCCATCCCTATGGAAGTTGAACTTGTGCATCCCTGCAGTTGCATGAGACACTTTTATACAATCTCATACAATCTGCAGATATCTCCTGTTGGTTCTGTTTCACTAGAAAACCCTGACTACTATATTAGTGCATAGAAAAATGAATGACTTTAGCATGTTTATTTGTACCCAGACAATTTTCTGAATTTATTTATCAGCTCTTTTAGCTGTACTTCAACTTTTTCAAGATTTTATATATACACATATATAGGAGCATGTCATCTGCAATTAAGGATAATTTCATTTCTTCCTTTCCAATTTGGATGCCTTTTATTTCTCTTCATTGCTCTGTATAGAACTTCCAGTGCAATGTTGAATAACAGGGGTCATAGTGTGCATAAATGTCCTGTTGCTGATCTTAGAGGGAAAGCTCTCAACCTTTCACCATTGAGGAAGATTATTTAAACTGTGAACTTTTCACATGCACTATTTATCATGATGTGGACATTTCCTTCAATTCCTAATTTTCTAAGTGGTTTTATCAAGTAAAGGTGCTAGATTTTGTCAAGTGACTTTTCTGAATCAATTGATATGATTGTGTATTTCTTTTAATTCATTTCCTTAATGTGGTGTTTTAGTTTGTTAAAAGCTGCTACAATGCAATATACCAGAAATGGAATCACTTTTAAAAAGAGGGATTTATTAAGTTGCAAGTTTATAGTTCTAAGGCCATGAACATGTTTAAATTAAGGCAAGGCTATAAATATGTCAAAACTAAGCCATCCATTGGCCTTCTTGAATGAATACCAATGATGTTTGGGGTTTCTATCTTAGCTGGAAAGTCACATGGGGGTGACTTCTGCTAGCTTTCTTTACAGTCTTCTTCAATGACTTCCCCAGGGGCATTTTCTTTATGCCTCCCCAAAGGTCTCACTGTGTGAGTTCTGTTGGCCATGTGGGCTCTAAATCTTTTTCCAAAATGGTTCCCTTTTAAAAGGCTCCTGTAAGCAACCCCGCCTTTAATGGGTGTAGACACATCTCCATGGAAACCACCTAACCAATGTTACCACCCACAATTTGGTGTGTAACATCTACATAGAAACAATAAAAGACCCCACCCAACAACAGTGAATGAATCAAGGTATCTTTACCTGGGTGCCTTAGATTGGACATTTCTGTGGACTTGATATAATTGGGACATTTTCATGGTCTTAGAATTATAAACTTCTACCTTATTAAATTCCCCTCTTTAAAAAGCCATTCCATTTCTGGTTTATCACATTCCAGCAGCTAGCAAACTAGAACAAGTACCCTAAGCTAAGAATCTGGAATCAGTGTTTTAGCTCCAGGAATTAGAAAAGGCTTTAACTGTTCCTTTGGGTCATTGGCTGAAATATGGACCAAAAGGTGGCTTACATCTAAGTCTGAAGTACTAGAACATCCCTGTTATATTATAGATAGGTGTATCCAAAGGTTTAGAGATACTGAAATGTGAGAATGGATTTATCATGTAAGGCCTGCTCGTACTCTGCAGGAATGTACAGAGGACACAAATAACACCAGAATTGTGTGAGGAATATGTGATCACAGCTTTATCATGTCTGAAGAACTCTGTGTTCATTTTTCTCTGTCAAATATTACTGTGGAATTCCTGTCACAGGTCTTGAGTCCTTAAACACAATGGGGATTATTGCACCTTGGCTTGGCAGGAGTCAAGTGGCAGCACTATGGCCAAAGAAAACAAATGGGCGGCTACTATAATGGAAACCTGAATAACAGTAGTGTTCAGATTATTCTGACTTACTGGAACCTTGATCATAGGCTAGTTTATCATGGAAGGAGATAGATAGGTAGCTTACCAAACTCTTATTGGAATTATATAAGCAGAATTTTCTAGGTCAAGTGTATGAAAGTCTAATGTGAGCCTGAGAAACATGGTTACAGCCTTCAATCAATTCCCAGATAGGAGACATTTTCAGACTCATAGCCATTGTCAGCTGAGGATTGAGAAGGACCCTGCTACAGTGCCCCACATCTATACTGTTAACTTTCCCCTAGGAAAAGTATTTATGGCCATTTACCAGGGTGACAGTGCTTTGATGAAAAAGAAATGTTCTAACATTTCAGGGCTTATTAGATGCTGGCTCTGAGCTGACATTAATTCCAGGATATTCAAAACATCATTGGTCTAACAGTTAGAGTAGGGGCCTATGGAAGACAGGTGAATAATGGAGCTTTAGTCTTTGTCTATTTCATAGTGGCCTAGCCCATGTGAGACCTTTTTTTTGTTATTTACTTACACAGTTTCAGAGCGCATAATTGCAATAGACAAAGTCAGCAAATGACTAAATCACATCATTCATTCCTGGACATGTGCAATCAGGACTTTTATGGTAAGGAAGTCTGCTAAGAACCATTAAAATTCTGTACTGTCATTGCACATAGAGCTAATGAGCACAGAGGCCATGATGGTAGGAATAGAAGTTATGCATGGGCTCAGCTACAAGAACTTCCGTTAATTAATGCCAACTTGGCTAAAGCACCACTGAATGCCCCAACTGTCAGCAGCAGCGACCAATGCAAAGTCTCTGGTATGGACCAATTCTGTAGGATGGAAGCGGCAATGTTTTTTCCCTACAGGAATAGTCATATACTCATGAGCCATATTTGACTTCCCTGCACACAAAGTTTCTGCCAAAGCCAACATTTGCAGACTTATAGAATGCCTTGTCCACCATCTGCTAGTCCATACAACATCACATCTGATCACAGGATCCACTTCACAGAAAATTAAATGCTGGAATGGGCACATGTTCATGAAATTCATTAGTGTTACCACATATCCTGAAGCAGTCAGGGTGACAGAAATGTGGAATATCCTTTTAATGACCAATTGTAGCACCAAATGAGTGCCAATACTTTGCAGATCTTGGAAAATGTTCTTCGGGAAGCTGTATATGTTCCAAACCACCATCTATGCTGTGGTGTTTATACTCCAATATCCAGAATTCATGGGTACAGGAATCAAAGGAAGCAAATGGGAGTGGCACCACTTACCCCCTAGTGATCCACTAGAAAAAATTGTGTTTCCTGTCCTCACAACATTAAGCTCTTCTAATGTACATATCTAGTTCTGAAAAGAACATTGCTTCCACTAGAAGATACAATAATGATTTCACTGAACTGGAAGTTAAAACTATCATGTAACTACTTTGGATCCTTCTTGCCTCTGAATCAACAGGCAAAGAAGGGAATTACTATATTGGCTGGGGTGATTGATGCTGATTATCAAATAGAAATAGACCAGCAATGCACAATGGCAGTAAAGGAAATTTTGCCTGGAACACTGGAATGTGCCCTAGTAGTACCATGCCCTGTGATTAAAAAGACAATGGACAACTATTACATTCCAATCCAAGCAGGACCACTAATGACCCATACAGTTCAGGGATGAAGGTTTGGTTCTCCTTCATTCACCTTCATTCAAGGTGAAGATCTTTCACCAGCTGTGGTGTTTCCTGGGGGTTAAGGAAATATGGAATGAGTAGTGAAAATGTAATTATTAGTATGAACTATGAGCACATGTTGCAGAAATTTGGCCTATAACATTTAGGAGAATTTCCTCCATGTCTTGCTATGAATATGTTTATATAGACACATAAAACAAATATTTCTATTTTCTTCCATATCTTATCTCCTTATAATATTATATGTTTTGTTAATTCTGTGTCATAGTATTTAAGTTACAGGATATCAAGTTTAAGTATATATATTATCCAAGGACTTGCACCTTTTTCTGTGGAAAGGGTTAGTGCACTTGTGGTTGTACACAGGATGGTTGAGTATTGTTTAGTAAAAATATCACAGTTATTGTTTTAATTTAGAGACTAAGGATGGTTTAATGAGATGTGTATGTTGCGAACTTGGTAAAATGTGGGCTTTGATGGTTATGTTAATGTGTCAACTTGGGATGGTTACTGTGTTCACTTGGGGTCAAGTAGGTACTAGCCTGAATATTACATTGAGGATATTGTGTGGATTTAAATCATCAGTAATTTGATTGCATCCAAGGTGAAATATATCTACAACCAACTGAAGACATTGCCTTTGACAATGAACAAAATCTCACCCTATCAGTAGATGACCTTAAAAGGAGAAGTGATTATTTCAGCAGTGAGAAGTGAGAACTCCCATATCTACTTGAGTCAGCCAGCCTCTCCTGGGAAACTCACTTGAAGCCTGCTCTATGGAATTTGGACTTGCCCATCCCCACAGTCATGTGAGCCAATTCTTATCTAAAAATCTCATAATATCTACATAGTAAGTACCCACATATATCTTCTGTTGATGTTGTTTACCTAGAGAACCCTGAAAAATACAGCAACTAAAATAATCAAATACCCAGGAATATATTTAATGAAGGATTTAAAAAAGCATACTTGTGAAAACTACAAAATATTATTGAAAACTAACAAGTGAGCCTTAAATAAATGGAAGTGTTCTGGGAAGTCAATACCCCCACATGTTTAATTTACAACATGATAATGGGAAGAATAGAAAACGCTCCTCAACATAGACAAATCAATCAACAATATGCCAAAGCTTCTCTGACGCTAGGGGCTTGAGCACAGTCACATGCTGAACTGCAAGAATCTTTGAGACAGGGCTAACTTGCATGAAGCCATGTTTGAAAATGAACTGACATTCATCCCTGGCAGTCTGAGCTTCCCCAAGGCTGAACCTTGTTTAGAGTAATCAAAAAGGGAATATCCAAGCTACCAGTACCTTGATGAAAATGAAACAACCAAAACTCAGTGAACTGAAGAGCAGCCTCTAAGTTACAGCATTGGTTTGCTAAAGCTACTGGAATGCAGTCTACCAGAAGTGGAATAAATAGGGAATTTATTATGCTACAATTTTACAGTTCTAAGGTCATGTCAATGTCCAAACCAGGACATCCAGAGAAAGATATCTTGACCTAAGAAAGCCCAATGGGTCTGGAACATCTTTGTCAGCTGGGAAGGCACATGGCTGGTGTCTGTTGATTCTTTGGCTTCTGGTTTCCAACAGCTTCTCCAGGATGTTTTCTTTCTGTATTTCCAAACATCTAGGTCTCATTTCAGTTCTGAAGCTTTTTCCAAAATATTTCTTCTTTTAAAGGGTTCTAGTAAACTAATCAAGACCAATATTAAAAAACGGGTGGAGTCACATCTCCATCTAATCAAAAGACCACACTCAAATTTGGGTGTATCACATTTCCATGGAAATAATCTAACCAAAAGGTCAGACCCACAATTAAGTGGGTCAATCTCCATGGAAAAATCTAATCCAACAATGGTTTTCAACCTAAACAGTGGGTCTGGCTCCACATGATTGGATCATAACTAAGACATGGCTTTTCTGTGGTACACAATAGTTTCAAACCAGCACAGGGCAGGCGATGGTAGCTCAGTGGCAGAGTTCTTGTCTACCATGCTGGAGACTTGGGTTCAATTCCCAGTGCTGCCCATGCAAAAAAAACAAAAATAAAAAAATAAATAAAAACAGCACAGCTACACATGCACAAATGGTAAAATGTAAAATTCTAACTGACTAAGAAGGCTTAATAAACAGATCAAGAAGGTTCTTTGAAAAATAAATAGCTTATGCTGACCCACAGTTACCTCCCTATGGTCAAACTAAATAATCAAAACAAAGAAAGAAATCTGAATAGAATCATTAGAGACTGAACACAGCTGTGAAAGAGATTTCACAGAGACAGTTCAGCTTAACCTCTATAAATGAATGACCAAACCCTCATGAACATTAACTTCCTAGGGGCAGGGAAATTAAGATCTACAATTTATGAAATAGATTTTTATTTAATGCCCAGTTTTCAAGAAGAATGAGTTTAAGACATCAAAAGAAACAAGAATGTGTGACACACAGAAAGGAAAAAATAGCAGGCAATAGGAACTACTCTTGAATCACAGATATTGCATTTGGCTGTCAAAAGCATCCGTGTAAGAAATATGTAGATGCTCAGAATACTAACAAGTAAAGGGAGAACATATATCTAAAGAATAATGTTTAAGGAATTAAAGGAGTAAATGATGACAAAGTCTCAAGAAATAGAGACTATCATAAGAAGTTAGAAATCATATAATAAACGAATTGAAATAATGCAATTGAAAATTAAAATAGCTGAAAAATCAATAATAGAACTTAAATTTGAACTAGCAGAAGGAAATGTAAGCAAACATGACAATAAATCATTAGAGACTATGCAAACTAAAGTACATTGAGAAGAAAGTGAAGGGAAATGAAACAGCCTTGGAGAAATGTGAGATATCATTAAACACACCATCATGCATATAGTGGGGTGTTTCAGTTTGCTAAAACTACTGGAATGCAGTATACCAGAAATGGGTTGGCTTTTACAATGGGATTATTAGCTTGCAAATTTACAGTTCTAAGGTCATGAAACTGTCCCAGTAAAGATATTAATAAGATTATACCTTCTCTGAAGAAACGCTACTTGCCATCCAGGTATCCTGTCAGCTGAGAAGGCACATGGCTGGTATCTACTGGCCTTTCTCTTGAGGTTACATTCTTTTCAGCTTCTCCAGATTTTCCTCCCTCTCTGAGCTTCTTTCCAAATTCCTCTCATAAAGGTCTCCAGTGAAATACTAAGATCCTCAATGAATTGGTGGGTAACAGCTCAATTGAAGCAACCTAATCAAATGGTCCCACCCACAATAGATCTGCACTGACAAAAATGGATTAAAGGAACATGGCCTTTTCTGGGATGAATAACAATTTTGAACCAGTACATAGAGTAATAGAGGAAGAGAGATAATTTGGGGCAGAAAACATGCAAAGTAATAATAGCTGAAAATTTCAAAATTTGTTGAAGAACATTAATCTTCACACCCAAGAATTTCAACATATTCCAAACATGATAACCTGAAAAAGATACATGGCCAGACACATCATTGTTAAAATGTTCAAATACAATGATAAAGAAAAATGCTGAAGGCAGCAAATTCAATTGTTATGAGGATAAATGAATTAGTATATGTAATACACTTATATAATGTACAGTAAATATAAAACTGCATAAAATGCTAACAGTGGCTACTAATAATTACTTATTCATCAACTTAATATCTTTAAAAATATTTTCTGAGTAAACGGTAAGTTCCTGTCATTAGGCTATGCCCTGGGGATGTAATTTTGTTGACAATCAGACTTGCTTCTGGTCTTTATGCTATTTACAGTGTCAGTGTACTTGCAGAACTAGATAGTAATCAAATATTCACAACAGTACATACTAAATGATGACAGTGCTAAATGATATGAAATAGAGGATCCATGGGCAAGAGATATATATGAATTCATACTTGAGGGGAAATAATTGAACTGAGATAGAAACAATGAAAAGTTATTAACCTGACGGTTAAACATATCATTGTATCATATTGATCTTTATAAGACAAAATCATGAGAAACTGCTAATCTTATCATTTGGATACTAGTTTTTTGGGAAAAGGGGGAATTTCAAACATGTCAACCTGACATATCATTTTGTTATTTTTGCTTAATAACTTATTGGTCAGATAATTTTAGGTATAAGTGGTACATCTTTTTTCCTAGCATTCATCACTCTCTTTTACCAAAGAAATATTATTTTGATTAATTTTGAAAGAAACTGATAAACCAGGGGAGAAATTGATTGAAACTTTATGTTAACAATTTTGAAACTCAATAAATGGTAGAAGCATTCCAAGTACTTGGAATGCTGAAAATTTTAATTATGGTTAAGTGAAGGATATTTAGAAACATTTTGAAGTGGTTTTGTCCTTTATTACAGAAAAATCATCTCAAAAGATGATTATCAGGAAGGAAATTTTAAGAATGCCATGATTTCCAGTAGCTTAATTTCTTTATAAGGCAACATACTATAAGCATTATAGTTAGTGCTGTGTCTGAAAATGTGTTTGTGGTGGTTGTTTTTAGAGGAATTTTAAGTACATACTTAAAACACATTCTACTATGAAACGTGTTTGTTCCAATAAAGATTTTTTGATTCCCTATTTATAACTGATTACAAATGGAGCTCCTGAAAATTATCAGATTATATCTCAGCTCCATAAATGAGAATTAACCTGTTGATTACTTTTTTCTGATGGGATTGATCTGGTGAGACATACAAAATGCTACCTTACTGGGAAAATATTGAATTTTATTGAAAGAAAATAAGTTTCCATGCTTAATATTTCTTCTTTCAACAAATCTTAGAAGAAAAATTTAAAAGCAGAATAAATAAGGCTTAACTAAATATATTTTCATTTGTTTAGCCAGAGTCTTAATTATACACTCAATAAATATTACCACATCATCACAATGTAATTTGGAGGAGATTCAGAATGGATCTAATGAATTTCTGTGACTGAATAGTGAGAAGGAAATGGTGGAATAAAAATCCATGCTGTTAATTCAATCATTGCAAAGGGAAGCTCAAAAAGATGGATCTGAGAGAATAAGTACACACAGAGTAAGCATATAATACATGAGAGTTCCTTCACAAGATTCAAGAACAATTCACTCAATTATGAAAGCTGAGGACTTACAATAAACAATGTGAGGTTATCACAAGCCATTGAATCCTGAGGATACACCCTCGAATGTAGTTAGCAAAAATCAAATCACACAAAGACTAACAGTAGCAATATAAGTTCATCAATGAATATTTTAAATGTATTATTTTGAACATTGTCATAGGCTTATGATTGATACATTTTAGCTACATTTGTAAAATGCTGCATTAGATGGCTGATAAATGCTTTATTTGGAAATGTTTTAGAATATATAAGCAACATTAGCTGAAAGCAGCAAATTTTCTTTCCCAGTTCTGACCAACAGAACATTCTTTTCAGTTTTACACAGTGTGAAAAAAGTACTTTACTTATGAAAAATAACTCTCAATTTTTTCCTTTGCCTCCTTAACATCTTTGTTCCCAAAGCTGGAGATGATGGGATTCAAAAAAGTATGCACAATAGTGTAAAAGAGAGACAGTGTCATATCATGGTCCATGAGGCTAGCTGGAATTTAGATTCAAAGACGTGAAGAAGATTGCTCCATGGTCAATTGGCATTCCAGTGAGGTGAAAGCCCCATGCGGAAAAGGCTTTTCACCTCCCTTTGGTAGAATGCATCTTCAGAATGGCCAACAGAATGAAAGCATAGGAGACCTTGACTATCAGTCCAGTAGTTATTTCAATAGAGTTCACAAAATTGAAGAGTTGAAGCTGGTGTGATCTGAGTATCAGAGCAAGAAATAGCAGGGGGTGGAAAGATGTCATAAAAGACATGTCTAATTTCATTAGATACAAGAAAATAGGCTAAAATTGGTCACTATGTGTAAAGCAGCATGCAAAATTAAAACCAATGTTGGAAGCAATTATGAGTGTCATATTAACACTGGGTGACATGTTAAATGAATGCAGCAGTGGGATAGATTGCTACAAAATGATCATAGGTCATTGCAGTCCAGAGAATGATTCTGTGGTCCCAAAGGTAACAAAAAATTAACATCTCTGTGGCACATCCAAGAAATTAAATGACTTTAATCATTGTCAGGAAATTGAGCAACATTTTGGGGTGACAACTGAAGAATTGCAGGCGTCCATGATTGAAAATACACTCATAAAATAGTACATAGAGTTGTGAAGCCAGGAATTTCTAATAAACAATACAACCAGTAACAAATTTCCTCTCAGATAAAAAAAATAGGTTGCTAGAAATAGGAAAACTGGTAGACTTGCAATTAATTATTACCCATGAAGCCCATGAATAAAAACATGGTGACTTCAGTCACAGTATTCACTGGAATTGTTCCAGTTTGCAAGCTGCCAGAATGCAATATACCAGAAACAGAATGGCTTTTAAAAAGGGGAATTTAATGAGTTGCTAGTTTACAGTTATAAGGGCGAGAAAATGTCCCAATTAAAACAAGTCTATAGAAATGTCCAATCAAAGGCATCCATGGAAAGATACCTTGGTTCAAGAAGGCTGATGAAGTTCAGGGTGTCTCTCTCATCTGAGAAGGCACATGGTGACCACAATCATAGTTTCTCCTTCAGCTGGAAGGGCACATGGTGAGCACAGCATCATCTGCTAGCTTTCTCTCCAGGCTTCCGATTTCATGAAGCTCCACGGGAGGCATTTTCCTTCTTCATCTCCAAATATCACTAGCTCGTGGAATCTCTGCTTTGTGGTGCTGCAGCATTTTCTGCTCTCTCCGAATCTCCCATTCTCCAAAAATGTTTCCTTTTTTATAGGACTCCAGAAACTTATCAAGACCCACCCAAATAGGTGGGGACATGTAATCACCTGATCCAGATTAACAAACACTCTTGATTAAATCACATCTCCAGGAAGATGATCTGATTACAGTTTCAAACATACAGTATTGAATAGGGATTATTCTGCCTTTATGAAATGGGATTTAGATTAAAACATGGCTTTTCTAGGGGACATACATCCTTTCAAACCAGCACAAGAATACTATATGACTCCAAACTGAAAGGAATCCAGGCATTCCATTATAGACTTATAGGCACTATGTAATTGCATAGCAATTAGATCCCATTGCAATAGACATTTGCGAACAGTGATGAGCAGAGCAGCAGAAGGTATGCTAGAGGTAGAGCACTTATAGGTGCTCAGGGCCATACCCACAAAAATACAGTCTATCCAATTACATAGCCATGTTTTTTTTCTTGGAGGACATGATGATAAGCTAAGCAATTATGACATAGGAAATGATCACAGTATTGGGTCAAAGTGGATGCGCTTTTCCACATGAAATAAAAGAATACATGTTCATTAAACTTTGGCTAAGTGAATCAGATACAACAAACAAGCAACAGAAAAACTTTCTGCTAATTCACACAATTTATTTTCTAGTTAATTTAATATTAAATGTTCTATCATCTCTTCCCATTTTAAACCATATTAAAATTTATGAAATTAATAAATATTGTAATTTTTACATTCAGAAATGTTATGAAAAGTATGCAGTTCAGTGCTAGTCATAAATTTGCTATAATTCCCATGAAATAGTCATAATTATAAAATGAGAGCAATCACATTTTAATATAATAAAATTATATTAAATATGCATGAGAATTAATGCAAAAATTATTTAATTTAATATGTTTTCAGCTGACTTAAATATGGGTTAAGTTAGATTTGCATCTCAGCTTGTCTCATAGGGCTTTCTTTTCATACCAATCTGTATTGTATCTTTTCTGGCAATGATCCCATTGCAGTAGATGTTTGTGAACAGTGATGAGCAGAGCAGCAGAAGGTATGCTAGAGGTAAATGCATGTTGTGTGCTATCAAAAGCAGTGCTGTCATACAAGGGCTTGGAAGGGGTGATGCTGCCACTCCATCAGGCCCTGAGGAGGAAACACCAATTCATAAATGGTTCTCCGACCTTAAACTCTAATGGAGTCTGCCCTGCTAGATTTCAGAATTGTATGGGGATCTTTAACTCTGTTTTCCTTCCAATTTAAACATATTGAAATGGTAATATTCATTCTATGTCTGTCCTCCATTGTATATTGGAAACAGATAACTTATATGTCCTTTTTGGGTCCTATGAGTAGTGTGTGTTGGTACAACAGAAAAACTTGTTCTTGGACTTAATCCATTCCTGTGGGTGAGAATCCACTTTAAATAGGACTTTTCAATGACATTACCTCAGTTAAGGTGTTTCAAAATCTGACTGTGTTTTGTATGGAGCTCTCCTTCAGAATTTAGCTCTCTAGTCAATCAAAATATCCAAAGACAAATAAATAGGAAATGCAAGGTCAAGAGCACCAGACTGAGGCAAAGGTGTGGGGTCCTCTCTTTCATTTCTGAGCCTTTGTTTTGTCCTATGGAGGTGCTTGTGGTCTTAGAAGTATCCCTGTTGATTGGAAAATAAATGTGCCTCCAATTCCAGAGTCCTGTCTGTGTGTCTTCAAACCAGGGATCCATTTCTCCAGACCTCATTTGTGATTGTTTCTTATAATGCTTCACCAGTCCAAGCCCCCCTTCATTCTGTGGTGAAAATTCTGTGAAAGCAAATCAGAGATGAGTAATTTGGATCAGCCTTACAGATTGCCTCTTGATGTATGGGAACCAACATATATGAACCCCAGATGCACCTGGATACTCCGGTTTCTGGAAAGCAGAGCCAAGCATCAACAATAAGAATACAGGTCTGCTCCTAACAGTGCCTTAGAGTGGGTGGGGAGAGGCCAACTTTTCCTATCAGTTTCAAGTTGAATTTTCTTTATTCAGCTAGAGCTATCCTTTAACTGTTTTCTGGAGTTTCAAGGAAATGGGTTTGCCAGGTTTGGTTAGATTTTTAAAGATTCTGGTGGTGGAATTGTCTATGTTACTATCTTAAATGGCTGGCAACTGAAATAATTTAAGGATGCAATCTTTATCCTCTGTTGAAATCAGTTACAGTATAATTAAATGAGGTATGTTGGAAACTATCCAACAGGGTGAAATTTAATAATAAATATTTTATTAACCTAAAATAAGGCAGGACAGGAGGGTCAGAAGTCCAATAGTGGATGATATAAATTGTAAAACAATGCATCAATAATTATTTTAAGTGTAAATAGATGAGACATTTTAATTAAAAGAGAAAGTAATTTATTCAATTAAAAAGTAAATGCAGCTATTTGATGTCAATAAGAAACTGATTAAAGTAAAGGGATGTATAAATATATTCCTGGTGAATATAAATGCCAAACTATTGTGAAAGCATTGTTGTATTAACAGTAGACTTCTGTATTCCAGAGATATAAAGGACAGGATAAAATGACAATAGTGCCAATTTTTGAGAAAGATATGAAAATTCTTAACAGGTTTCAAAAAAAATAAAGAAAACTCTGACAATATTAAACACAGTGATAGACTTTTAAATAAATAATGGTACTGAATAATTTTCAGAGATAAAGAGCTAATTATGCTGAAATCTAAGACAAAGAAGCTATATTTCCTTTGTTTCTCACTCTCACAGTACTGTTAGTAGTACAGTTCATGTATTGGAATTCACAGCAATAAAGATTCAGAAAAATAGATAAGATATGAGATTAGTTTTATAAATTATTCTTTCTTTAGCCTTTACTTATATCAATCAAAATTTCACTCAGTGACTATAAAAATTATCAATGCTGGGTAAGAAACAAACAAACCAAAAATTCACTCCTAGTAATTTTTCAAGTAATAGGCCTGTCCTTTGGGATGGCATTGACAAAGACAATCTCCATTAGTCTCTCATTTGGCTCTTTAATCTCCAATTAAGCCTGGCACAGTGTCACTAAATTTTTGATGAATAGTAGAATTGTACTTCCAAATGTTCATCAAATATAATATATGTTATTTTAAAACCACTTATCCATACCAACAAATTTCCTCCTGATTTTTGGAATGTAAACAAATTTCCTGTAACAGTTACTTTACAATCTATATGAAAATTTATTTCAATATCACTGATATTTACAAGATTCACTAGAGAGTATTTGACCAGATTTTACATAGAAAAAGTGAGTTTTTGGTCATTAATTACACACTAAAAGAACACTAAAAAATTATATACACAAAAGAACCCTAAAAAATTAAATAGGTTGCAGAAACATTTTTTGAATGAATGCAGTAATCATGTGCTATGTCAATGAATTAGTTTAAATTGCCAAACTTGAATAGAGAAACCACAATATGCTTCCTTGTGCTACTTCAAAAATGCCCACTCATCAGCTAGGAATGATTTTCATTTTCTTCTTTGAATTTTTCTGTGTTCTAGTTTTTGTGTAATGAACAAGTGTTTACTCCCATGATGGTGTCACACTTTAAAATATAAAGATATTTCGTGATGAAATGTGCTACTTCATCATTGGTGGTTAATGAACTGGCCTTTCAACCACAAAGTAATTAAGTATTTCTCTAAAAAATACCATTTATATTACCCAGTCAAATATTAAAGGTCCTCAAAGAATGCCCCTCCAAAAATCATTGTCCAAATTATGTGACTTTTAAGAAAGAAGTAATTCTCTCATTCAAACTAAGTACTGAAACTTTAGTCTTTGGAAACATGCCAAGTAATCTACTTGGAAATTGGTCCTAGAGACAGCCAAATGGGGCATGATCAGTCAGCCTCAATATACAATATGCTTTGGCATTAACAGGGGGAAAGGGGGGAATATTCTCTTCTGCCTTTGTTCATAGAAGCTCCATGGTATAATTTGTGAGACATAATTTCAGGGGAAATATTCATTTGATAAGGATCTTAACAAAATTTGGGTGTTGATTTATTTTGCCTCAGAATAAAACCAAAATGCCTGTACAAAAATCGAAAATAACTTATCTCAAAGAAAACAAATATTATATCATAGAATTTGTCTGTTCCTTAAATGGCTTACATATTGTACATATAGGGAAAATTTGAGGTTAACACATTTTTAGACAGGTCATTCTTCAAGAATTTCTTCACCTTGGCTCATGGTAAGTATTATTCTCAAAGTTAGAAGGTTTTTCATTTGATCAAATAGAATGAGGATATTAGAAGACTATTCATATTCATAAACATATAATTTAGGTCTTACCTAGATAATGGCAGGATTTATGGAAATGGCAATATAGAATTTGTGGAATCAGAATGCAACAATGTTCATATATTTGTAATATACTTTGGAAGACATTTCATTTTAAATGAAGAAGTTAAAAAGTATATTGTATCTTTTTTTGTGGGGTTGCATGTTCCAGGGATCAAACATGGGTCTTCTGCATCAAAGATGAGCATCCTACCACTGAATGTATCTTTTGAAAATAAATATTAAAGGGTACTATATATTAATACACCCAGTAAAGATCCCTAGGATTTAATTTCTTACCTATTATTGGTATTACATAATATTGTGTATAAAAGAAAAGAAAATGATGCATTAAAACTATCATTATTTATTACATATTCATCACTGTTTTTTTTTCCCAGAAAGTAATTTTCAACAGAAACACAATGTGATAACTATGCTGTCTGGATTCAACCAATTTTTGTGGAATCATAGAAACAATACTTAATGGTTTTGACTCTGGACAAGTTACTTAACCTTCTGTAGCCTTTTTTCTCATCTATAAAATGAGCTCAACAGTTATACCTATGAAATTGTATTTTCGTCTGGATAAATACTTTAATAAAGGGAAGCATTTATAACAGTCCAGTTTCATTCTAATTATTCAACATATATGAGTTCCTATTGTACAAAATGCAAATGATGTTTTATATCTAATTTACATTTGGCAGTCAAAGTAACAATTTTTCAGTCACATTTTGCAGATTCCTTTTTATTATAAATTTCTAGGAGTTTGAAACTAATTTTTTTAAATGCAAGATCATTCATATAAATGTAAAAAAAAACTTTAAAATGATTCATGCCAAGTATTACTTTTAATTTCCCAACAGTTTACCATGGCTGAACACGATGGGAAGTAGGAATCACACAAATGTGTCTGTCATTATTCTCATGGGATTGACCATCTGTGCAGAGATCCAGTGGGCATTCTGTGCTGGTTTGAAACTGTGGCACACCCCAGAAAAGCTGTGTTCTTTAATCATGACCCAATATTGCTGGAAGGGATCTTTCTGATTAAGTTGTTTCCATGGAAATATGAGCCAACCAGTTGTGGGTGGGAACTTTTGATTAGGTGGTTTCCATAGGGATGTGTCTATCCATTCAAGGTAGGTCACTTACTGGAGCCCTTTAAGAGAAACCATTTTGGAAAAACCTCCAGAGCCCATGCAGTCAGTGATATTTGGAAATGCAGAAAGAAAACACCCTTAAGGAAGCCATTTGAAGAAGCTGGGAGAGAAAGCTGACAGATGTCACCATGTGCCTTCCCAGTTGAGAGAGAAATGTGGAACATCATTGGCCCTTTCTTGAGTCAAGGTATCTATCTGTGGAATCTTGGTTTGGACATTTTCATAGCCTTAGAACTGTAAACTTGCAATTTAGTAAAATCCCTTTTAAAAGTCATTCCATTTCTGGTATTTTCCATTTTGTCAGCCTTTAACAAAACAAAACGCTGTCTTTATGTTGTTTGTACTGATATACCTAATTACTCTTCTAGGGAATGCAGGGATGATACTGATGGTTTGGCTGGATCTCCAGCCTCACACCCCCATGTATTTTTTCCTCAGTTATCTGTTATTCCTTGACCTCTGTTACTTAACAGTCATCGCAGCTGAAACTTTAGATTACTGACTTTCAACAATTATATTTCATTCATAGGTTGTTTTACTCAGATGTACTATTTTGCCTTCTTCTTTGGCACTATTTTCTTCTCTCTTCAATGGCCTATGGCCACTATGTATTTATCTGCAATCCCCTTCATTACCCTGTTGTTATGTCCATGAGATCCTGCAGCACCCTCATCTCTGGGTGTTACATGATTACCTTTATTGACCCCTTGGTCAATGTTCTTTGCAAGAAAAGTTTGCCTCTCTGCAAATCCAATGTAACTCATCAATTTTCCTGTGGACATGCCCCCAAAGCTACCCTTGTCCTGTACTGACTGCTGACATTGAAATCATAATGCTCATTTTCACTAGCTCCACATTAATTATGCCCCTTATCACAGTCTCTGTGTCCTACAGATCCATTTTGTCTACTATCATGAAAGCTAATTCCACATTAGGAAAGCACAATGCCTTCTCTACTTGTGTCTCTCATCTCCTTTGACTCACCATATTTTAAAGCACTATAAGTATTACTTATTTTTGGAAGTGATTAAGATTCTCTGTTTTATACCATGGTGATCCCCATGCTAAACCCACTCAGTTATAGTCTTAGGAACAAAGAAGTGAAAAATGCTCTCACTGCAATCATGCAGAAGAAAGAGGGATCCAGGCAATTGAAATGACAGTGACAGTGAATATTCAAGTTTATCTTTTATTTCTTTCCTATTTCTGTATTTACAGAGTACTAGCCTTTAATTAGTTTGCATTTCTGATGAGCCATCATCTACCTAACCATCCATGATCTGGAACATTTCACAAAATGTGATTTTAGAAATCTACATGGTAATTGGAATCCATGAAATATGTGTTAAATTTTTGGTTTAAACATATTTGTTATTTTAGCAAAATAAATGTGAAAGAAATTTGGCTTTATCTTTCAAATTATAGCATAGAATTTCCCTTGCATGCTCCAATTTCATATAGTTTCACTGTGGAGAGCACTTTCAAAAGTTCCTTTAATTCTACAGAGAAGAAATATGGCACAATAATAGAAGGCTGCTTTGTACTAAACAATGCATGGTTTAGTTTCTGCATCTGCCAGGTTTTTTGCTTTACATCCCTAGGTAAGTCACTGGAACTATAAATCTAGTTTCTTCAAATGTACAAGAAAACTAATAATTCTAAACCTCTAAAATTATCATAAATATTAAATCAGATGATGAATTGTAAAATTTTATATAGTATTAATGAATTTTGGCCACAACATTGGAAAAATTTACACACTTCCAAATTTTTGAATAGTAAATGATTATTATGAAAATTTTCATTGGTGTTTTCTATATGATTTTGTTTGTTCTTATTCATAAATCAAGAGCTAAAATCAATACCTCAACATTTGGTCTTAGAAGGCAGTAAAATATTGTAATAAAATTCAGTTGTGGAAATAAGGATGTGATCATCAAAGAAAATTTGGAAAATATTTTAAAATATTAAAGAAAATAGAAATTATCTTATGATTTTTATAGTTGTTTACACAAATATAAATAGCTTATGTTGAGTGGAAGAAATGAAACTCAGGTTACATACAATGTGATTCCATTTATTTCAAATTCTGGGGAGTAAAATTCTAATAGAGAACCTCTTTGTTTTTGCCAGAACTGGAGGTACATGGAGGTGATTGTCTTCAGAGTTGTTGAGGGGATTTTTAGGGTGATGGGAATGTTCTATGAATTGATTCTTGTTAAACAATTGTACATGTTTGTAAAATCCTGTAACTGGCAAATGTAAATGGTGTATTTATGCATTTATATTAAAATAACACTAACAATACTATGTGTTACATAAATTAATGTTTGCTTCAGAAGAGGAGTTAGGTTTATAGGGAAAATAGTGACTAGCAGACAGCATAAGGACATCAACTTGGTGCTTGCTATATTCTGATTCCTAGTCCTAGTCCTGTTTTCAGGGCTATTATCAGGTTGTGGAAAATCATTAAGCTTTATGTTTGTCTTGTTTGGACTTGCCTACATGCATATTGTCTTCAAAAAATAGTGAAATAAACCTTATTTTCTTTAACATGTTCTAGTAAATTTTATAAATCCCTGCTATTTAAATGTTCTTTGAATCAGTCTTATCTTCTAAAGAAGATGTGTGTAAATTTTTCAAATATATTCATTTTAAATTTGTTAATGTCAAGTTTTTTTCAGAAAATTATAATTTAGCACTGTTTAGATCTGTCAGTTTTCCTCAAATTATTAATTACCTTTTCCATCTTAATTTGATTTTTCTATTTGTCTTTTTATTTTTTTGTTATCTTTTTT